>JAZHYW010007551.1:0-37863 GCA_037355805.1 Ixodes ricinus
CCGTACGACACGCCCAACCACCAAGCTGATTTGCACGAAGACGTCGCCGAGCCGTCGCTCCCTTCTCGTGGCTGAAGACATCGCTCGCGCAAACTTCAAGCACGACGTGTCTACTTCGAGTTGAATATGCACGCGTACGATTTCTTTACTAGGTGCGAATGTCGCCAGTGCGTGGTGCTTCCCCACTTCGACCGGGGAGTGCTTTTGCTGGAGAAAAATCGGCAGCAAACTTCCCAACTTACAGTTTACTGGCTGTATTATTACTAAGGAAAGAGACCCCCCAGTAGCTCAGTGGGAACGACGTCCGCTTCACACGCGGCAGGACCGGGTTCAATCCCCAGTGATGGCGTTTTCTCTTTTTTTTTTTTCATTTTTAAACTTTTTTTGTTTACATTTCTTTTGTTTTTTTACAATTATCACTGAAGAAACAAACAAATGTTGTTGACGAAACGTCGCTGAGTTAAATGGGATGGGATTTCCTTTTTGACACCTGCGAACTCAATGTAATCAATTCCACAAAATGCAAGGAGCATATAAATCAGGTAGCGTCCGCTTTCCGAGGTGCCCGTAAATGTTCTACAAAAATTGCAGCCAGCCATTGGTTCCGATCCTGTTGATCTTTCGGAAACTCTGTCGCACAATGCCACTTTTTTTCGGATGCAGGACATGTGAGCCAGCTCTTCACGCAACATCTTGGGTGTATTATTTTCGGAGCCAATCATGGAAATTAACCACGGCACTCACTACCCATCTCCAACTCCTCAATGTACAAAACAACTCATCTTAGAGTACAGAACAGCGAGCGGAACAAACATAACTGCAAAAGAATCTCGCAGCAAACAGTTCCGCATGTCGTCTGCCACGCAAAGGGGAAAAAAAAAAAAAGCGCACGGTCGGGTGTAGCTACGTGACTTCCGCCACTCCCTCCTCTCCACTCCTCCTACCTCTGTCCGCGGGTTTCGGTTTCGAGCAGTTGCGTCTTTTGGCTTTATTAAAAAAATACGCTACTCTGTTGCAAAATATTAATTGGGTAGTCCTCCGACACCATAATGAAGCGCCTGGCAAAAAATGAAAAAAATATTTTGGGGGGTGTCAGTGTCCCTTTAAGGAGACATGACTGTATCATCTTTGGAACTAGTTTGCCATAGCCAGTGTTATAATATGTATTGCTTTTTATGCAGTGCCTGACTTTCCTTGCCCCTCGTGAGGACGACTGAGAAAGCGACTTTGCGCCACGACGACGGATGGCAGGTATTCCAAGTGTCGTCACCTATGGTGGCCATGTGCTATGTGTTCGCAGCATTGTAGGCCGATTGTGGAGCACTTTCAAAATGAACTTTCACTGTGTGCACTGTATGAGCATGTACAGTATGGGGCACGTACAGTCAGAAGGATTATGAGAGGGAACATGCGGGCACGTGTCACTTGGTACAGGCAGAGCAGCCTAGCAAGTGTCGCGCATGCGCACTGAGGGGCCCTGGCTCTTCGAAGAGCCGAAGCAGAAGTTTCAGCGGCGGTGTCACCGCCCTGGCGGCTTGTCGCCGAAGCAGAAATGGGGTTAGCTAGCTTTGCTGGCGGCTGGCTTTGTGTAGTGTGTGTAGACCGGAAACGTAGGCTTATAAACTTCGGCAAAAAGAATACTACGCGGCTCTGGTGTTTTGGTACGAGCTACAGACGTGACACAATCTGCTACGACTAGCTACGACCACCCACCGCAGCGGTGAAGGCATCGAAGAAGCACAACCTGTGTACTACGCCGTTGCCGTAACCCGACAGTGCTCATTTGGCATGGAGGGCTTTCCGCCCAGAGACTTCGTTTATCACCGAGTGTTAATTCCCGTGTTTCTCTTTGTGTGTTCAGTGGCTGGACGGTCCTCATACAGCAGTTCTTCAGGCTCAAAGGTGACTAAAAGTTGAGGGCGGATGGACTTGCAGCAATCCTCTCGGTTGGTGCGTGTGACAGAACCATTGTACGGCATCATCGGGAGGACACCGTTGTAAGTTAGCAAGTTGTCCAATTTTATGTTCATTATAAAGTAAAATTTGAAAAATCTTGTTTAAAAGGACGCTGTACCAAAATTTGGATTTCATAAAATAAGGCCGCGGAAGCTTTCAATGGAGCTCTACAAACTCTGAAACATCACTCATACATCAATATCTCAAACGGATGGCCGTATTCTTGGAAAAGAAGGGCGCAATCAAACAAGAAATGTGACGTCATACTTCTCCTGGAACACTTTAGAATGAGGGAAAGCGGCCTCGCTTCTCTCATTCCTGCTTCGGTTCACCTGCTTGAGGGGATGAAGCCAAGAAGAGAGGGAATGAGAATCGCGACGTCACATGTCTCGTCGGCCTTGTTCAATCGCACACTTTTCCAAAAATACGGCCATCCGTTAGAAATAATGCTCTATGAGTAATGCTTTATGGGTTTTGCAGCATCCCGCCTATCGCTCCAGTCTTGTTTTGCGAGCTTCAAATTTCGGTTAAGCATACCTTTTAGTATGAATAATTGTGTCAACAGGATGTTTAAACATGTCGGTTCTACACAGCTTACTCTCAAACATTTTTGAGTGGTCTCGCCTGCCAGATGCAAATGGGGTGGGAGGCAACATGTACAGTTGCCCAATTTTTTAATAATATCGCGCGAGCGTCGAGCGTTGGGACGGGTAGTGCCGTGCCGCGGAGAAATGCGGCGTCACGGGAGAGATTAAGCGCGTGCGCACAAAGCCCTTTCCGGGGAGCGTCGTCTGCTAGGCTATTCCGCTGATCGCACACAAATTTCACATATTTTCATATAAGAATGGTGTACATCTTCACAGTGCTGTATGTATGCAACAAAAACTTCAGATGTGTTCAATAAAAGTAGCATTTGCTAATAATGTGTTCTCTGTGTATTTGATGCACTAGGTTGTATTTGTTTTGAACGCTTGCTACATTTAGGCTATACAAAATAGTCCAAATTTTATGAGCATTCAAAACCAGTGCAACTTAAATCCGACAAGCATATCGAAAAAGAAGTGCCCAATCTGAATAAAAGATTCCAGAGAATACACACTAAAATAAATTGCTACTTGGGGTAGTAAAAATGGTGTTTTACAGTCGACTCTCATTATTTCAAACTCCAGGAAGCCACACACTTTAGTTTGAAATATCAGAAGATTGAAATATCAAAATTCATCTAAATATTGTCATGAATAAAAACATATACTTAATAATAAAACTTAAAATCGGTGTGTAATGCGGCGAACTTGTGCCGAGTGCCGAGAAACGAAGTAACAAAGACCTTTGACGGTGACGGAAGGACAACTGCCTCAAGCAGCCATGCGAAGCTCCTTTTGTAAGTGCGTGGGTATCTAAAAGCTTCCAAACTCGAACAAAAAAAATTCTCGAGTCATCTTAAACATTCCAGTCACGCAAACAAAAGAAAGATAAAAAGGACAAGCGCTGGCGAGCTGGCGAGGATCAAACCCCAGCCAGCAGCGTGAGAGTCGTTCACGCTGCTGACTCAGCTATTTGCATGCGGCATTACTCCCCTCTTGTGAAAGACTTGTCGTCTCTATGCAACACAAAATGAAATTAACAGCTTAAACAAGACAAGGTCAAACTACAGAGTCACGTAAATCACAGATTTTCGCAGTCCTATCAAGCATACCTAGTTCAGTTGAGTCGGACGACGTGAATCACCTTCGGGTCGCAGGGGGCGACGTGACAATGTTGATGTGCCATTGGCCAACGACTTGCAGCTTAGGTCTCATGTAGCAAATAACCTTGAGGCCGAAGCACCACTTTAACAGTTCCTTGCTGCAACGATGAATTGATGTTCAGATTCACACTTGGTAGCCAGGCTGAAACTGGGCGTCGTGGCAACAAAGATTGTACCAGCCATCGTCAGGAAGATGTGGCTTGCATTAAAATGCGATTGAGCTGCCAGACTTCCTCCGTTCGTTGAGTGATGAACCAAGCGTCGTCGTCCTGTTCGTCTTCGTGGTCGATACTACACTTGTCGTAGGTATCGTCGTCGGGTTCATCATCAAGGTCGTCGTCAAGGTTGTTATGGTTGTCGTTGAAGTCATCGTCCGGGTCGTCCTTGGGTCGCTGTCAAAGCCGAAGTCGGGATCGTCTTCCATGTCATTGTTCGAGTCGTCACCTGGGTCATCATCAGTTTCGTCATCAGTCTCGTCATCAAGGTTGAAGACACTGTTTGGCGTCGAGGCCGTAGTCAGGTTGGTTGTTAACATTGGAGCCGGGGTTGGTCTTTGGAGTTGTTGTCCGTTTCATCATCGGCGTAGAAGTCGTCATCATGTTTTCGTCGAGGTGTGGTAGCCAGGGCTTTGTCAAGTTCATTGTCCGGGTCATTTCCGAGGCCATAGTTGAGGTCGTCGTTGATGTCACAGTTGGAGTCGTCCTCAGATGATTTCAAGGACGTCGCCTTCACGATCGTCGTCTTCAGAGTTATTGTGTTCGCAGGTGGTACGCTTCGTGGGCATAGATTGTGTTACCCTGCACATCCACCAACATGTCATGAACAAAAACAAACTTGATTAATAAATCTTAAAATCAATGTTTAATGCAGCGAACTTGTGCCGAGAAACATAAAGTAACAAAGACCGCACATATTTTGACGGCGACGGAAGGACGACTGACTCGAGCAGCCGTGCGAAGCTCCTTTTGTGAGAGTGTGCGTATCTAGAAGGTTCCGAGCTCGAACAAACAAGATTCTCGAGTCATCTGAAACATTCTAAGCATGCAAACAAAAGAAAGATAAACCCCAGCACGCTGCTGACTCGGCTATTCGCAGGTGGCAATATGACTTGAGACAAAGTAGCAATTTACTACAGGGATAGATACTCATACCAGGCATATTTCTTACACTTTCCTCTACACAGGCCTATTTATTAGCAGGCATACTCACAAAATATTGGTAAAGTTTGAAGCGAATAGTGGTTTTGGCCGAATATTTTCTGATCAAATATCGAATAGTTTCTCCAAGCCTTTTATTACCATTGTACCATAGTTAAATAAAAATTCAGCTGACTCGTGAAAGTTGTCCCAACCTCCCACTTGTGCACTTCTAAGCTCAGTTAGTTTTATAACTATATGAACTGTGACCTCAGAAAGTTCAATGCCTTCAATGTGGTGGCATGTAAATGACAGATTGTGTTTTGTATATTGTACAATTAATTAACGTAGGCTATTTTTTCTGGTTTTTCCTTGAATGTTGTGGGGCAGTGCTCTTTTTTTGTCTACTCTTAAATATTGTATGCCAGAATTTCTTGTTATAGTGCCCTGAACGATGTATGCAAGTGACGTTTTGCAATTGTGTCTGCTTATTTTCTTTAGTTTCATATATTTCATTGCCGACTGTTCAATCTCTTTTTTGTTTAGTGTTCTCGGTGTATTTCCTTTTTTCCATGCACGCTGCTTGTAGCTGCTGAAGTTATGGGGGCTTAGGACTAGTCAAGTTGTATCAACAGCTTTTTTTTCCAAAGCCCCCACCAACACTGTACCTTTTGTTGGAAAATAAACCTATTATTAAACCTATTATATTATTATTATTATTGTCATTTTGTAGCGCTTCATTTAATTGCTGTGAGCAGTAATGATCCTAGTAATCAATTGCTTTTTTTAAGCCTGAGGTAAGGATCCTAGTAATCAGTTACTTTTTTAAGCCTGAGGTAAACTAAAAACAAAATTTGCTCTACAAGATTCACCAACCTGCCTGGCAATCTCAACTACGCAGAGGATGTTCTTCGTTTCTCGAGCTCGGGACCGGTACGATCTGGCTGTACACGGCGTTAGTAATAAGTCCAAGGTTTGGGAAGATACAGCAGACAACAGTGGCATCATCCATTCACTCCTTCTTAAGGAACATTACCAGGTGGCTTGTTTACTGTGCTCAGTGTACGGGAAACAAGATTCTGGACAAAAGTATGCCAAAGGGTGTTTCAACAGTCATAAGAATTTTAAACATAGTTTCGTCACGTGCTCACTTATCCCTTGAAAAAGTAGTTTGTGGTTTGGATGAAAAACGTCGACGAGGGAAGAACTTTTTTTTTAATCTGGAACATGGAGCAAGAAGCCAGTCTTCAATAACACTGCCACTAGATCCTGTCCAAAGTCATTGCCTCTGTCTGTGAGCACCGTGGTCTTCATCACCCTTACTATTCACTGTGGAACTGAGCCATCTAGGCTTAATTCAGCTCAGTGCTCTAAAGCTTTATATTGTGAGCCTGCAGGTTATCAACACTACTACTGTTTGCAGTTCCGAGTAGCATCCGTAACCAGTATGAGATTATATTGCAGCATACATGAATGAACGCTACTCCATACTTCTGGAAGGTTCACGTTTACTCTTACCTCAAAGGATTAAAATCATTTGGAGTAAGAGTAAACGTGTATCTTCCAGAAGTATTGAGTAGTGTTCGTCCATGCATGCGGGAATGTCTCTTTGATCTTGGGTCAGTTTCTTGTATTGGCATGTCTATATGGCTTCTTTTAACCATAACTCTTTGATATCAAAGCTGTACTTGAAGCACACTTCATTAGAAACAAGCAACTGGTGGTATTTTATGATTTAAAATGATAAAACATGACAACGATGGGAAGTTTGGCGGTTTCTGCGATGCAACCTAAACCATAGGTGGTACGGTGTCCTACATGGTACCCAAATTCACAAGATATTCTAAATTTTCCTAACAGCTCATGCCCAAACGACTGATGAGACCAACAATAAAACGCCAGCCTCATAGAAGTTTGTGGTAATAGTTCCAGTGACCACTCCTTTGGTGTCTGTTAGTGTTGACATGGTTGCATCAGAACGTCCAACTTTTGTGAGTTAGGAATTCAAGACAAATTTGCAGAAGAATGGCATCCTATATGGGTGCTTGTTCCTCCAGTACTATGTATTCCGCTTTCAATGGGGCAGCCGAGCATGTGGAACAGATAATACAGCAGAAGTTGAAGATGGCTAGATTAATTAAGTGACTTTCATTCACAAATAGCCAGAATGTTGCTGTCGTACAAAGCAATGCCAAATTAAATGATTAGCTGTAGTCCTGCTGAACTTTCATTGGTGTGGAAGCTCAAAACTGCACTGGGCTTGCTGCAGCCAGATTTTTAACCACAGCAAGTCTAAAGCAGCTTCATCACAACATGCAGAGCAACAGAAGGTTTGCCAGAAATGTTCGACTTAATCCCAGTTAGGCGCCGGCTGCTGTATTGTTTGACCAGGAGTTTACGTTGTTGGTGTGACTGCTGTATGGCCGCTTGTAGATGAGGCATTAGGGCCGCATCTGCATAGTCTGAGGCGTCCCAGCTGACCCTGTCGCCTAGGATTCCCTTTTAAGACTTATCAGAGCATGCCTATACATTGCTTACCCATAATTCGGCAGTGTGGTGGAAGCCCCATGCTCCTTACATCAGTCGTACGTCTCTCTTTCACCACTTAATCGCGCTTCTGTCTATACACCCACGCAAAGAGCACGTTTTCACATGACGGAATAGGCTTGTGGCTGTTCCAACAAATGCGTAACTTCCACTGCACTGTCAGCTTAGGGGGTGAACTGAGCACTGGCAATTTTCACTACATGTTTTTTAACCTACTTTCACGGCTTTGTATTTAGACCGCCAAGTGCTGTGAATATTTGATTTGCTCGAGAAGGCTAGTGAGCAAACCTGCCGCCACAGCTTCCTGTTCCAGCCACTAGGTGCCATCGATTTTTCACTGGAGTCGCCAGTTGTGTTGACGTTCCTGCAATAGATACCTATGAAGCCGTCGCTGACACTAAAGCTGCTAGAACTGCGATTCAATGGCAGTTTCTGATGCAGACAACAATTTCACAGCAGATTCTGGTGGTGACAAGCAGTATTGCAGAATGAGCACCCCCTCCCATCCAACTCCATTCCAGAGAATTGGATTTTCTACTACTAATTCCATTCCTTCGAACTCCTGGAAAGGAAAAACTGGGCCCATCCCCACTCCTGGAATGGCTGAACTGTTCTATTCCATTCCTCTCAATCCCTCTCAACCGTGAAAAGTGGCACTTGACAGCTAGTACCAAGTTACAGGAAAATAACGTCAGCATAAAGCTGGCGTTGTCAAATGCGTAGACAACTGCAAAATTATGCAAAACCAAACCCGAAATCATTGATTCTACTAAGTTGAGCGGTGGTCGCACATAGCGCTAGTGGCAATTGATATGGTGGCACTGCAGATATTGATTGCAGCACCAAGCGTAAAAGCCTCATAACAGAGAGGAAAACTTTAAGTCACCCATCTTCTCCACAAAAGAACCGTATATGTCCTCCACTTTTACGAGACACATAGTAAGTGAGGAGTCACGTGTATTAACGAATTGCGGGCGGTGTGACATTGTCCTTGCCTGGTGGCCTGCGACTGGTGCTGTAATCACACATGGTCCCAACAGCCATATGGTTGCGTCTCACGGCGCCAGGAACGACACCTTGTCCGCCTACAACTCTACAGTTTGGGTTGCTTCACTGGGGTTGCCACTTTCATCCTCGAAGGAACATAAGCAGTCGGATAACCAAGCCGTCAGTTACCCAAGTGCAATGATGCCGTTTCAAAAGCCCCTTTGACCGCATTGATGCAGCTCGCATTAGAACAAAGCGTATTCCATTCCTACTCTATTCTGGGCAAAATGCACCGACTAATTTCATTCCCATTCCATTCCAGTGCTGCTAACATTTTATTTGCATTCAATTCCAGGGTCGTGGAAGGGCGGAATCGTTCCAACTCTGAAGTGGCAACTCCACAACACTGGTTATAGTCACCAAGGCACCCAGTTCAGTGCCAATACTGTCCTTGCAGCCCATCGAAAGCTGTTATTACTGCAACAGACTCCAGTAGGACGAAGTAGTGGGATTCGAAAGCCTGTTGTGCAGATTTGTACCTTGCATTGTTTCCAGTATTTTTTATTTCTTCTGTATTTTATAATCGACAACTCTTCTTTGTTAAGAGGATAACAAGCGTTGTAATCTCGGTATTGTTGCCAAACCTGCAGGTGTTATCATCGGTGCACTTTTAAATAAATATATGCCACAGCCACGGATCAGCAGTGAGCACTTACCCTGGAACTTGGGTGTTTCGTAAGTATTCATTTTAATTGTGCGATAATGACATTCGTCTTCTGTTAGAATGTAAAAAATCTAAACAATATCCGACATGATCGATAATTTTGGACACCCGTGGCATGTGTGATCTGAGCATTTGTTCTTTTCATCTGAAGTGTCTCTTGCTTACAACCTGTAGCGTATACGATGTTGAGGACGGAAGAGATGCTGCGGCCGACTCCGAGCAATAAAAACATTCTGTTTATTCTCACGTCGTTGAGCTCGTGGCGACGAGTATGAGTAGCATTGTCATCTTTGGCGGTGCCGAGGCTGAACCAATAGACTGCCACAGAGCCGTCGCCTGCAGCTCTGCAGACTGTGAGAAATGGCACGATTTCGTTGAAGTGATTGCGGCTTCAGAGAGGTGTTGTTGCTGTTGACATGTACCGCAAGCAGGATGACGTACTAGAGAGCAGGAAAGAGAGCGTTCGGAAGCCGTGCATGGTAGTCGACGCCGAGGTCAGGCAATGAGGCAGCAGACAGAGGGGAAATCGACCTTGTGCTTTCAGTCCGGCTCGATCAGTTCGGAGTGTGCAGCCTCGGACTGGAAGGGGATGCCGGCCGACTGCGGGGCCGATGCAACATCCCCTAATATGAGGAACCGAGCTGAGAGCGAATGCCTGACGTGGCAACGATGAGGAGACCCTGGTCAGCTAGCGACATGCCTTGTGAACAGTGTGGAAACGTCGATGAATATTCACTTGCCGAGCCGGTGGGGCGAGCAAGGTGGTCACAGCCCATTGCTGGGAGATGCCGGAGCTAGATGCGACAGAGGAGAGGCAATGGCGGAGGTGCTGCAGATGCGGAGGGTGTGAAAGTTGAAGATACGCCTACTGTATTTCCGTCCGAAAAGGCAGAGTCGTTGCCGTGCCCCTGGCCACGAAGAACATTCCCCTGGATAGCAGGCGCTCGGAGTCGATCATCGTGTCCAGGTCACCAATTTGTAGCACTTTCGATGTTGAGAACGGGAGAGATGGTGCGACAGACTCTCAGTTTAGCTGTGAAAACATTCTCTTTATTCTCGAACCGTCGAGCTCGTTCCGACCAGTAGCTTGCTTTTATACACTGCAGGCATTAGCAATATAGTTGATCTGATTGTTTTGCAACACTATTGATACGGCAGATTGGGCGAGTTGGTAAGGCATAATTACGAACCAGCGCACAGGTAGACAGTTACTCAAAATCCAGATACACAAAAATATACACTCGCACAGTGCTGATGTGAGTATTTTTTGTGTTTGTATTTTGGGTAACTGTCTACATGTGCGCTGGTTCGTAATTTTGCAACACTGTCGTCTTTGGCGGTGTAAAGGCTGAACCAATGGACAGCCACAGGCCCATATCTGTATCTGTTTCATATACTGAATGCCTTTTTGCACGGCTCTGTGTTTCATCTTTGTCTTCCAGATTTTTACTGCTCACTTGTAATAATAAATGTGAAATTTTAAACTGTCATATTAGAGATTGAACTTTATCAAATAAATGTGAATTTAATTAAGCTATAAATTTTATATAGACTTACTTTTTATACAATTGTGTCTAAATTTGTCAGGATACAATATGCAAGTAAGCATAAAGTAACTGAAAGGTTGAAAGAAGCAAATTCGAGATTGCAAAACCTGCTTCCCAATAGATATTTTTTTTCCAAAGTATTTACTTGATAGTGCAACTGAAGGCTCCTTTTTCAGTTTTTCATTTGAAACAAACTTTAAAGAAACATTGTTTTCCAATTTTTTTTATGCTCAGAAAATTAAGTTATTGATTGTGTTCAGCTTATTCTAAACTTCCTAAACTGTTTGTATGAAATGCCAGAATGCTTGTGCTAACAGTGGGTAGATAAGGTTTTCATAATTTCTGATAAAACAAACTGACTATAGTTTCTCTTTAGTGACTGTGTCGCCAAGGTGACAACAGAACAAGTAACGGATCCCGATGTCAAACTACAGGAATTTTAGATAAATGTTTTCTTAGCGAATGCACGCCACTGTAGTGACATATTTGAATATCCTTATCGCTTGCTTGGGCTCAGCGGGTAATGCAAGTCGGCACTAGCGTGAGTATAAAGGTCGCTAAATCGCATGTAAGCGATTTAGCGAGCGACGGCGACGAGAGTCAGCGACGAATGACAAAGATTTCTCACTATCGCTCGTCGCGTCGCTCGGTTTTGAGATTTCTAGAAAACATCGTTCCGCTTTCATGCGGCTTGCCTCGTCGCGCGACTGACCGAGCGTCAGCGAAGCGGGTCGCCGTCGCTTGCCTCGTCGCTCCGCAGCCGATGCTACAAGCGCGAGCATGTGACCCTGAACAGTGCTTGCACTGCACGAGCGCGCGTGCTTGGCAGGGGCGCCGAAAGTCCGCGGAGCTCGCGCTTGTAGCATCGGCTGCGTCTGGACCCAAGCTGAAACGAAGTATAACCTCTCATTTCCACGAGAGCGCGTGCAAATCAAACGCTAAACCAAGACGGGGCCTGCAGCCAGCAGCTTTGAGAGCGTCATACAACAAGCAAGCACACACTTCGCTAGCGCATTCCAGCCTTGAGCGCTCGAACTTCCGAAAACGAAACTAGATTTTGCTACATTTTGGCTAGCTCGAAACATTATTTTTAAATATAGGGTGTCTTTTAGCGATAATCTAGACTAAGAGAAATGTGTACCTTCCCAAATTATATTTATTTCACTGTATTATATAAGTAATAATTCTGTAGTATCGTTACGTTCATGTAAAATACGGTGGGGGTCACCGGACCTTCAACTGAAACAAAAAGTCTGCTATATATACCGAGCGGGTCACTGCTGGAAATAGAGTAGGAGTGTCGGGTTGTTAGTGCCTCTGTTCGTTGTTTGTGCCTGTGTATGCTTGTACATTGATCCTGTGGTATCTGCGGTGCTGTGCTGTGCTGTAGTATGTGTTGATATGCCGCCATCCGCTCGAACGTGAGACTTGCCGAAATCTTTTACTTTTGTAGTTTTCTGCATGCTCACTAGGTGGCGCAAGCAGCACACCAATTTTATTTTCGCTTTGTTCGTAGTCTATTTAGTGTGTAAGGAACCACACCACTATAGCTACAGTCTAGTACAAAAGTAACCGCGTGTTTAAATGGCGCTGGGGCGCGGGCGTTCAGTTCGTCGTCGTTCGCTGGCTGTTTCAGTAGCCGATTCGTACCCGGAAAGCCGCAAAATTTGCGTACACACGAGATATGAGTGGATACGTCGAAACGTCGCGTACAACTTTACTCGCGGTAAAGAGGTGAGCGGGACGTCGGAAACGCCGGTCGGGTCGGCTCGGGTCGGTGTCGGAGCGATCCGTCGTCGCTCACGGCAAACGGGCTTTTTCAATAAAGTTCATGTCTGTGGTCGCGAAAAGATTCCTCCTGTGGAAATTACCCGGTGTCGGTGAAAATGCAACCGGCATGAGGCCTCGGCGATCGGCTGAACCGCCACGCGAACGGGACCTGCTCGATGGGGAACAGGATGCAGTCGATGGTCGCTCCCACTGTCGCGTAAGCGCCGTAATGAATACGGCGTCGGCGCTTGGGGGTGAATGCCTGCGGGGGTTTAGCGCGTATGGACGATTACGAATGAACACGTGCAAACTACGCTTTCGCTGCGGCGAAAAGCCGTGTAAAGCGCTGGGCCTCGCTCGTAGATCCCGTCTCACGTCAAACGGCCGCCATTGTAAAAAAACACCCCTAGACGTGTGATCGCGGAACGAAGTACACGTTCAAAGATGTTCATTTTACACGAGACCTCGGGTGCAAACGAAATACACCGAGCCTCGCGTGTAAAATGAACACCATTTGGGGAGTCCGCCCTGGGACAACGGTTTACACGTCCAGGGGTGTACTTTTTCGCTGGGTGTGTACGAAGCCTCGTTTCCGTAGCGTTTTTCTGTAAAACGTTAGACCGATGTGCGTTAATCACTCATTGTTGTATGTGTCTACATTTTATTATTGATACCTAAATATTGCTGTAGCCTATTTCGATTTACCACATAATTTAATAATAAAACGATAACCTGTAAAATATGTTTCTAAAATAAATAGTTGGTTTTGTGTAGATGAGGCTCCGCGAAGTTCTACGTCTTTTCTTTTAAAACTTTGCAGCAGTCGTATATGTTTCCCAAGATTAACCGTTTAACCAGCTTGTTAGAATCCGCCTGAGCGATCAACACGCCTTTTAACAAATATGGAGAGTCTATCTGCTTGAAATATGTGAACATTTCTAAACACATACCTCAAACCTGGTATAGTCGGTTACAAGTCAAGAAGGTAGGAGAAGCTCCTCCCACAAGCGTGGTGCGCCGGTTTCAAATCCCTCCGCAATCGAAAGAAGAGTTCACTGGAAACGCTCCTTGTTCCGCTTCAATGGATAGATAATGGCCACAGAGTGGTGCCAACTTGTCTCCGACCCCCACTTTTTAAGAAAGCGACCTTTGTATTCATCGGGGAGGGGACCGAGCCCCTGAAAGCAGCCTTTGTATCCATCGGGGGGGAAGCTAATCCCCGAAAGTCGTCTTTGTTTCGATCGGAGGGGGAAGACGCTAATCTCCCTCTCGTGGCTTCCACAATGCTAAGTCAAAGTCGAAAGATAAAGCAAATATGTACAGAAAGCCAAGACCCTCCTCGCGCGTTGGCCGCAACGTCACGGAAACGATGGGACGCTATTGGATGCGGAGGTGGCGGAGGGATATATGATTCCCTTTGAGGGGCATTTGCCGCTACCTTCTTGACTTGTAACCGACTATAATCAGAGGAATAAGACTGGAGGCACTCCGTGTACAATATCCACTGGGTCACATAGCAGGCTTGACGAAATATCCATCTAGAAAGAATGTCCAACTGGAGACGGAATGTCCAACGAGTCAGAATATCCAACAATATGGAAGATACAGCAAGGCCGGACTGTTTACCGTGATTCCAACATCCATAGAAAAAGAATGTCCAATTGAGAATGAATGTCCAACGAGTCTGAACATCCAATGGGACGGAAGGTCCAACCAGGTCTGAATGTCCAACGGGTTTGAATATCCACTAGGGAATATTTTGACTCGTTGGATTGTTCGACTTGTTGATATTCGAGTTCTGAATGTGTGCCAGTATGAAGCCAGAACGCCTCAAAACTTGATTTAGTTGGACGATGTGTGATTCTAATTAATTTGTTTCTTGTATTAAGAAATAAATCCTACAACTTCTATAAGTAGTCTAAATTAAGTATCTAGGGCCACAGCAAATAGAACTGACGTTTCTGCTTACACGATTTCCTACTTCGAACCTGTGCAAATCTAGGTTTCGTGTTTGAGAAAACTTGCGTTGAGTTCCTGATACTTTTAAGGGATGATCTTGCATTAAGTACAATTACCCATTCACCGACACATTTGGAATTGTCTTTCTTAAAATGAGCGAAATAGTGTATTTTATTGTGGATGGTTTAAGCTCAAGGAAGTAGGAATTATGCCGCCTACATGCAGGAATCTTTAACCGATGAGACAAGGGCAGGCAGATGCCGAAGCCCATCATTATGAATATTCAAGACGGAGCGTTTCCCTGATAAATAATTTACTTCGTTTTTGTTTAAACTTTTTTTTAAATAACTGGTGTGTTTACACGAATGTATAATCTATTATTATTGCTTGCGCATTTTACAAAGCTTCGTCGTTTTGAAATGTATTGCTTGCAGTAGTTTTAAGGTTCTGCAGGTATTTTAGAAAAATATTTAGTAAGCACATTCAGACGCCCTTTTCTTCCGTACTAACGACTCGCTCGAACTCAAGTTCGGGTTCTATTTGCGGCATGCACGAAGCCAGGGAAAGGGGGGAGCGGCTTGGGGTCCGCCCCCCCCCCAAATCTTCCGTTTTGCTGGGGCCTCTCACCCCCCACCATACAGCATTTTGCCATGGGCGGAACCCCCCCCCCCCCCACACACACACACACACACAAAATCCTGGCTACGTGATTTGTGGGACTGAGGCCATAAAGAATTAAAACCACACCCCTCCCCCCCAAAAAAAAAAACGAAAGAAAAAAAAAGAAAAACATATTTGGGGATGGCGCGTTTCAATAGCACAGACCCTCTTTTGTCTCCTCCCCAATGGACGGGAACAACAGGTCAGACATTATTTCTACTTTACACTAAAAGCGAATGCAAATATTACATCAGACCCTAGAATACGGGCCTATCTTTTACAAAGCGACTTCATTCGTTATCACCGGAACTGCGCGAATTTCAACCTCAATCTCCGGCCGTGGGATATATCCGGCCTCTGTACATCAACAGAACTTGGAAATTTGGAGCACAGCTGATTTCTCAATGTTAAACGCGCTGGCGTAGCTCACGAATCATTGTGACTGCCGGAGCGATCCCTACAGTTCCGCTCAACTGCATACATTTCGCCGCCATCTGTTCACTGCAAAACGCTCCTAAATAATCTTGCAGTTTCTGAATGTGAAATAATTGTCTCTTCACCAATTGGGCACTCCCACATTAGATATCGCACTCAGGGTGTTTCAGAAAACGCAAATGAAATCAGTCCTGCGAAAACTAAGCATCGCATCGAAAAAAGGTAGATGCCGTGTTGGTGTCTGCTCAATAGCCTGTTTAGAAAAAATAAGAACGGTTAAAAAAATGTTTTTTTTTGTTTTTTTAGAAAGTAACTTTTTATTTTTCTATTTTAAGGACATAGTTTCAATTAGAAACTTACCTGGCATCATCAATAAGTCCTATATTAACCATTTTTGACAAGTGTAAAGCATGCCGAGCATTTTACCATAATTTAAGAAAACCCTTCAATTCTGACTCGTACTCTGGCTCCGGCTTCTTATCCAGGCGCATCTTGGCAGGCAGCTGCCCGGCCCTCCGACGGCCGAACAGCTTCATACTAGTTACCTGAATAATCATAACAAAATTTTCAATATATTTGTTTATTTTCGCCGGAGCATGAAGTGGTGCCATCCCAAAACTTGCCCGTCCTCCCAACGGGGAATCGGGAAAAGAAGAGGCAAACCACGGATCCAGACGACAGACGCCTGCAGCGGCGCAAGAGAAGGGGAGCAGTGGAGCCTTGTTAGCCAAGGTGGGGGCGCCGGGGGGACGGGACGCCCCCCCCCGGGGTGGGCAACACGAGACCCCCCCCCCCCCCCCCCCCCCCCCGGCGATTCAGGGCTCCCCCGCCCCTCCCCCTCTCCCGAGCTCTTCAGTAAAGCAAGTACCATTGCCTCCGGAACCTCTCGGTAACCTCATTAATCTCATCTGTGCGCCCTGGTGCTCGCACATATCGATAGCTGGCGCTTAGTGGATAAATAACATGTATCCACTCACCTGCTCTGGTCACTACGTGGCCAGTGCTGGTGAGTGGATGAACTCGTCTAACCATTCGCGCAGTCCTGTTCGAAGACCCTACGTAGTGTTTGCGAATACTATAAAGGCTAGTGCTGGAAATTCTTTCGAAAGCCATTGGAAGTAGGTTGGCGAATGACAAGAGTGCCACATCCAGAGGACCTGCAGTCTACGGAAGTAGACGACCTAATTCGTTTTGTAAGCCCCATTTTGTTTTCGTAAACGTTGAAACAATTCATGACGGTCAGTGCGCTTGAACCACGAAATTCACTCATAACAACTGCAATGACAGATAGATTAAAGGGTCACAATAGCAGGCATTGGTTTTGGTATCATGCCGCAGCATGCTGATCCTACGTTATCCAAGGGATTACACACGTTTGGGACACCACGCGATAATCTTATCATGATATCTTGGCTGAATGCGAATATCGACGGTGGTCAGAGTCTGTCCAGCGGCTGATGCCAGTAGCATAACGGAAGTCGATGTTACGAGAAAAATGAGCGTGCAAACGATTCGCGAACATTACCGAAGAGGCATTTTTGAGGGGGTCAATTCTAGACAAAAAGAAAAAAAGAAAATGGCATTAAGAAAATTGCACATGACACAAAATACGCAGGAAAAGACTCTCTCGGTGCCAGCAATCGTTGGGGCGGTCTTGCACAACAAAATGAACGGAAAAAGGACCTCGGGCATCCTACATTTGAAGTTGGTGGTCGGGTATGATGCAAAAAGAAAGCAGAAGCAAGACGGAGGCAATAATATTAATAAGAAAAAAGCTCCGCTAAGTTCGCTTGCCCATTGCACTGTAGGTATTTGTTTGTTTTCTTTGATCGAGGCTCTGCTCCCGGTCGTTTTTAACTTGACGACACTCGTCTGCGATTTGCTTGTGTGTTTCGAAGGCGGCCTATTTGGTTGACTCTAAGAAGCTCTTTCTTGATTGGTGAAAAGCGTGGACTCTGGACTTGTCGGGCTCTGTGAATGCCGTGGAAATGTATATAAGGAAGCTGTTCCCGCTTCCTTTCCGTTCGAAGCCTACTTACTGACTTCTTCGGCGAGCTCAGCGCTGCGGGCCATCGGGAGACCGCTCTACGCTGTGAGAAAGTGCTTCCCATGCAACTGGGCCACCACCGGCTGGTATGACACAGTTCTTTCTTATGTTAATAACCTGATTTGTTTTCTATCAAACTAGTGCTCAGATTCCTTATACGAAAGTTTAATCTAAGAACCTTAGTTAGCTGCCTGTTCCTCAACGGGTTCATAACGTTATTAGCGAATGACACTTTAGCCAATGACACTTTAGCGAATAGGAGTCATTTGAGTAAACAGACGTTTTCACGAATGACGGTTTAGCGAATAGGCTGTTTGTAAGGCGGCGGCACGCTGTAGAACGTTTCGTCAGGCGTGTATTACTCGTGCGTCTGTTAACCCGTGCGGGACCACCTGTTCACGCCACTTCGCGGCGACAGGCAAGGCGGCTTATCACAAAAAGAAGCAAAACCGAGTTGTGAACAGTTGATATATATATATATATATATATATATATATATATATATATATATATATATATATAGGGGGGGGGAATTAAGACGGGCCCGTGGGGCCGCATCCCCCCCCCCCCCCCCCCCCCCACACACACACGGGAAATTGAGACTTCCCGCCTATGGTGTTATATTGAATTTGCATGCTTGTCTCACCCTAATTTGTTTCTTCTAACGAACAAAAAGTAAGGGCGCAACAAGCTGGTGATGTTTACATTTAGAGACAGATGGACAACACAACACAAAGACTTTGTGTTGCGTTGTCCTTTTTCTCCCAGTCCCGGGGTTTTGTCCAAAATGTTGTTTCTTCTGTTCAGGTTACTTTTGGAATCTTGCAAAAACGGTACCTTCCTTTAAGACTGGCAGACACACCATACTTACTATAGTCAGTCCCAGGGTAAAACCTAATTAGATGCCCCACCCCACAGGTGTAATGTGCCCGCTGCAAGTGCCTCCGCTGTTGAAAAGTAGTGCGGTTTCAGGTGCGAGCTGCAGGAGGAGCGAAGCACGCTGTTAAAGGGCAACTCCACTCCAGTTTTACAATTTTTAGGCTATGACTTGTTTAGTCGAAGTCGGCGACCCTGAATCACGAGATATAATTTGTTTTTCGGTAGTGTGTATAGTTTTGTAGATATCGCGAATCCAAGTATCGTTCCGGCGGCACGGCGAAACCGAAACTACCGGCTGAAGCAGCTTGGCAACACTGATATTAGTGGCGCGTCGCCGGCATGATCCTAGTTCTCGTCCCGCGCTTCTGAGCCCACGCACCGACAATGTTGGCTCAGTCGCACCTGGAGTTTCAAAACACAAGGTAAGTTGCACATTTTCTTTTTTTACCGCTTCACTTTGTTAATATGCACCAAATGGAGTGAGTTTTAGTGTGTATTTATAAATTTGCTCGGCCGACAAGCGAATCCGACTGCTATAAATATGACGCGGTCAGTGCCGGCGCAGCGTGACTGTATTCAGCGGCGTAGACTTTCCATTTTCCCGGCGGGGGCAGGCTGAGAAGTTCTTCCGGGGGGGGGCGCTTTACCTTTTTGCCAGAACTTGAGATTGAAGCTAACGAAAGCATGCTGGGATTCCATTTCTGATGTATTTTGTCAATAAAGGCAACGGGGCGTTACTTGTTTACATGCCACTACTACAAGCTCGTTACATGGCACGTAAACAGCGGCTCGGTAAGGATCATGGCTCGGGCCTGGGGTGGGGGCCTGCCCCCCCTGTTCACCAGGGGGGCACGAGCCCCGATGCCCCCCGCAGTCTACGCCCATGACTGTATTTGTTTCTTGCTCGCGGACCCAGAGAAAAATAAATAATGGGAGATAAATGGACAGATGGATCCACAAGCGGTCTCAGTTGTTAAAGCTAAGCTGCGTTTATGTGCGCGCTAGTTAGATCAGCCGTGACCTGCTGCGTCCGGCCGATGGTGCTGGTGCAGCCGGCGGACGGTACGCGAACAGCGACGGCACCGCATCGTTCTTCAAAGACGCATGTTTCGTGGAGAAACCCGCAACAGTCAGCAGCCGCAGATCCCGTGTGTAGGTGTCTGACGTAAAGTGCTCGGAGCAGAGCTTCGCTTTGGAGCTCGGAGTCGGCGGTCTTCCGAATTCTATGAGGCGAACGGCACCGACACACACCATGTGCCTCTTCCGGTTTCTTGGGAACTGGTGGAACCGCAGCTCCGGGTTGCGCACCGGATTGTAGGTGCAACCCAGAGCACTACAAGTCGTGCTCGACATTGCCCAACGCGTGTCCGGCGAGTCTCTCCGGCTCCACGATACGCGCGTGAGCGAGCAGAACCGCTTCGCTCTCTTCCGCGCTGTTGCGGAAGCAATGCTGGAGTTAAAATGAACTGCCTGGGCGCTAATAAAAGTAGGAGAACACACGATAACGTGGTAAGATCCTCTTGCCTTCAGCAGAATCGCAGAATGCCACGGGAAACGAAGCGTCCGCGGCGTCCGTACGAGAGCGTAGGACCAGACCTACGTCATTGCCCAGTGTTGCTTCACTAGCTCGCCCGGGGCCAGCGTTGCTCACCCGCTTTCGGGCCGCTAACCGAGCCGGGAGAATATTTTTAATATTGGTTTTAATCGGTAACGCAGCGTCGGTTTGACGTGATATTTTGGGTATGACCGTATTTTGACCCCCTAAAGCGATATCAGTCATTTCGATAGGGTCGACTTTTTGGGTGGAGTTGCATGCCCTTTAATGGAGCAGGATGACATCGCCGCAAGGTGGCAAAAGTAACTGCGTCATTCATATTATTTATTATTATTATTATTAATATTATTTATTAAATACTGGTCACATCGTGGAGGCGGTAGCAGGAGTGAAACGGTACATATTAAAAACAAAAAGAAAAAAAAAGAAAAAACATGCAAAGTGCCTAAAGATTTTCTGCTTGTCTCATCGACGGTGACAGCAGGACACAATTGTAAGAAATCGCTGCTTACCTGATTTACCATACCCACTGATCACAACAGTGGAACTTCGTAAGGGGGCTAGTTTCGCGGATAAAGAGACTATGCTTTGAAGGAGATATTTGGGAGCATTCTTCATTTATTAATTCGAACAGGCTATTAACAGAAGTCTGGTGAGCCACCAAGGAGCTGCAGGCTTATTGCAGTGCTGCTGACACCAGCATGGCGGTGGTGTCACGCGAGTATATCACGCCGCGTATTGCAGCGATAGTGAAGACCACAGTATTTTCACATCACTTCTGACCTTGGAAAACGGTGCCACAGTGCGATGCTGGCGTTTTGCGGAATTGCAGGGCCGCGGGCGCTCTCGTCTGCTCGTTTCCTCCGTGTGGATGCGCTTGGGGACTGACGTTTCGTGGACGTCTTGTTACATGATCAATCCATACGTGGATTTTATCGTGTGAATCAACCAGAAGTGGACTACAGAGTCTGCACTCACTTAACAGTTCTGTTGATGCTCCCTGCACGTCAAGAAAGTGTGTCTCGCATCCAACTAGATATTCTCGAAGAAACAAGGAAACTGCAATGTTGCACATTTTACACATTAACTCCCTAACCTCTTTACTTCTTCAGTTTGTGGTCCTAAACTTGTTTTTTTTCTTTTTATTGCACGTGCGGTCGGGGCCGCACGTGTCTCCACAATCGGCCGCCATCCTTAAAGGGACACTGACAGGGTATTCATGCTTGCCAAGGGTTTTTATTTGTACATGACATTTGAGAGCCCAACTACGCAGAACACAACTTGCGGCGCCCGAAAAACGCCGATCGAGGACTGGCCGGTATGGGTCGCTCTCACTCTCTTCTCTGTGGTCACGTGCCTTTTTGTATGGTTTAGACACAACCACCAAAGATAATCACAGTCGTGGGTCATCGAAGGCACACACTCAATACTAAAATTGAACAGGAAAGATGAGACCCATTGTTTGCGGCGTCCAAAAAGCTATAAATACATTGATTAAAAAAAAGTTGCACAGCCACGTGACTTGAGGTCTTTTTCTCCTCTTTATTTCTTCTTCCTCCCCAGTCCACTTTCTGTTTCGAGCAGGTACGTTTTGATTTTGATTTTGTAGTTTTTTGACTATATGATTTTGGTAATATTGATTTTGTAGTCTTCTGACACCAGTAATATATCGCCTGGCAAAAATTTGGAAATAAAAACAGGGGAGACGGTGTATCAGTGTCCCCTTAAAAACGCGTACAATAAAAAAAGCGCGGCTCAATCTCTGAGCAGCACCGCAAACTAAGCTCGGAGCGAGCCTGGAACGTCCAAAACAGCCAAGGAGCAAGGCAAGGTGCGCGAACGGGCTACACTCGACCTAAACGGTTTGGGGAAGGCTCTGGGTGGACGAGCTAGGCTCGGACAAAATGGTTTAGGTTCACCAGCACCTTCCACATTATTGAATCTTATGTACTAGTGTGTGATTCTGAATTACAAGACTGGGTTACAGAAAGTAACAAGAAAAGGAAGAAATGACGTCATATCTTTCCATGTTCTCATTTTTTTCATAAGCCCCGTATTAAAAGGTTTTCATCATTAAACTGATATTTGTATTTCATCTACCCTTTTCTTTCTCACTACCCCCTGTCTACCAACCCAACCAACAAAGCAACCCCCCCCCCCCATCATACACCCACACAACCCACACTATAAACTTCTGGATACAACATGCCATGAATGTACTGAGCATGTGAACCAAGTTGAAGACAAATGTTTTGTCTGAGAAAATAAATAGTTACAAAATTTAAAAAAATATATGTCTGTAGCATACATTCCACTTTTGCACATGTATAATAACAGTTTTTTGTATTAGAAAGGTAGGAACGCTCAAGGCTATCAGGTTGTTGACCAACAGCGACTACCAGGAAGGGAAGGACCTTCCTGAAAGTCGCAAGTAAATATTTAAAGAAAATTACCCAAACAATTGCATTAAAAACCTTCTTTGATTTCATTTTTCTTATAAAAAAGAAATTTGATATAAGGAACTTTGTCCGAATAACACAACGCGAATTTCCGGTACTCATCTGTGTCGAGAAGCTTCTTTCAAAACGCGTCTAGCACGCCGAAACCACTTTGCATCTTCAAGCAACCTTTCACCCAGCAAGGCCTTTCTTGGTGCTCTGGTGCAATGATGGCGCGAACGCGCAGTGAGTGACGGGATCTCCAAATGCCCCCTTGCGACCCCGGGACATCGTCACCTCTACGCCAAAGCCTCCTCAAACAGGGCCATGTTGGTGTCTCTGTCATGCCTTGGGTTAGTGAAGCTAATGGCGTTTCGCACCAAGCCTATTATGGTTTTATGTCTCGCTCTGCAGGTAACAGCGGCGCACAGTTTTTTTTTCGAAGTAGCCAATGTCGATTTCAATGTTCTACAACGCTGCCACAGCGTGATCATGAAATGTTAAGAGTTTCGTGGCTTTGTGGGGTCGCGAACATGTTCGGTCCGTCCTGGCTGTCATTTGCAAGTCTGATCCTTCGTGTGGATGCAGTGGCGTCACGAGGGTCAGCGGCACCCGGGGCGGTAGCCCGCAGCGACACCCCCCCCCTTTCGCGTGGCCCGCCGCGACTGCCTCCCCCCCCCTACGCTCTCGCGCGGCCCGCCGCGACTCCCCCCCCCCCCCTCGTGGCCCGGCGTGACACCCCCTGAGCGCTGCACCCGGGGCGCTCCGCCCCCCCCCGCCCCCCCCTTGTGACGCCACTGTGTGGATGCGCTTGGGAGCCGGACGAACCGCGGACATGACCAATCCGTCTGCGGATCAGTCCGTCGTGTGAATCAGTCATCAATAGAGAGTGCTGTTCATTTTGAACTTGATATAAATTAGCTGAGCAGTACCACTTTACAGGAGGGCTAACCCTGCCTAAAACCCCTTGATGCGTTTGTGCTAGTTTCGTAAGTGGCGTCAAAGTGCCAGCGCATGAGGCCCGTGTAGCAGTTAGAAGCAAATGGCAGTGTAGCCCTGAAATTAGATGCACTTAGAAGTGAGTGGCAGCACATCACTCATTCGTGGCACGTGTCTCTCGCGTTCACACAATTAAGCTGCACCGCATGTAAGCGATTTAGCGCGCGACAAGACGAGCGACAGTGACAGCGACAGCGACGAGGGTCAGCAAAGAGTGACGGAGATTTCTCACTGTAGCTCGTCACACTGCTCGGTTTTTGGATTTCTAGAAAACGTTGCTCATCGCCTTGATCGCTTGCTCAGGCCGCTTTCGTGCAGTCTGCATCGCCGCGCGGCTGATCGAGCGATAGCGAAAAGGGTTGCCATCGCTTGTCTCGTCACTCACATATTCGCTTACATTCGGTTTATACTTAGTGGCAGACATGTACAAATTACTCAAAAAAGGTAGTTAAGTTAAGTTACTGAGTATTGACGCCAAAATCAATTAGAGTAAAGCAGAAATTACGCATTTGTAATAGTAATTGAGTGAACTATTAAATACTGTAAAAAAGTAATGAGTTACTTTGGAGTTACTTTCGAAGTTACTTTTCATATTTTTGTGGTAGCAAAATGAAGAGCAGTTTTGATCCGTGAAAACCCCTGCGAGCCTAAAATAAATGCAGTCATTTTATGGCTTGCGTTTTCACTCAAAATAGTTTATTCACTCGCAGAAGCAATTGACTTTCAAAGGCCTTATCAGAGAGTTTTCCCCTTTTCCTCCTAAAGACGTTCCCAGCCAAGCTAAAAAGACGTTCCACCGACGCGCTGGGGGGAACGGCAGCGTTGAATTTGAGAAACAGGCTGTTCAGGGTCGGGAAAGCGAGTGCCAGCATCTTCGGTGTTCATGACAAAATGTGAGGTTTGCCTTTGCTAAAATATCTTTTATAAAAAAAAAAAAACTTTTTTTTAGGCAAGTTGAGATTGTTATGACTGCCCCCTCTTCCCACGACGTTCGGAGAGTACGCTGAGAGAGTGCACCTGACCGTCAAGGGTTCAAGTCTCGCGCCACGACGATGAGATCTTCCGGACGACTGCGCGTTTTGTTACGGTGCTAGTGCTACGCTACTGAAGAAATGAAGAAAAAATTGTTTTGGTTTAACAAAAAATGAAACGCAGTATACTTCGCCGCTGACGCCGGGTCCAACAAAAGGATCTCCCAAGGGTGACTCGCAATCCTCTCCGGCGACTACGGTATCGGAGGGACGCGAAAGATTACGTTAACAAGCATCGTCGCTCGTACAGTTGCCGTTCGAAGCGGGAAGATGCTTCCATGAACGGATTATCTATGTCTGCGTTTGTGCGCGTTGGAGTCCGGCTTTGCAAGGGAGTATGCGCGCTGACGACGAGGCGATTATGGGAACAGGCGCCCAGCTGCGAGGTCATTCCAGTGGCGCCTACGGCCTACCTGCGGAACCCCCAAACTGCCTGAGTCAGACCTCACTAAAGGCAGACAACATGAAAACAACAACAAACCTCGGAGTGTCCCCGTCTTTCAAGGTTGCAGCTGGAAGCGCGGCGCCTGCGTGCTTTACCGGATTAGGTCAATACCCGACCAAGGCTTGTTAAGCATCTCTTCCTGCGTTCGTGCGCTCCGGTGTTATGTTTTGGCTGCTCGTCGCCACCTTGGCCCAAGGACACTTGTGATGCAGTTTTTACGGCTGCCGAGTATAAGTTCGTGGGAATGGAATGTGAGGAGGCCCCTTGCTCGGAAATGTCACTTCATCTGCCGGCGTCTTATTTATTTCTGCGCTCAAACTTTTGTGGTGAAAAATTAGCACTAGATTTCGAAAGTGGTTGGTAATTTGAGTAGAAGTTAGCTGAAAAGTGTAGTTAAGTTAAACTACTAATTACCCAAATAAAGTTGTAATTCAAAGTTACCAAGTTACTCGGAAAAGTAGTTAAACTACAGTAGTTTGAGTAGAGAAGTTGAACTACGTCCAAGTCTGCTTTGTGGTTGTCGGCGCTTGCGAAAATGTGAAGCGTGAATTTTATCGAAGGCTTTGTCCTTGCCGACTCTCAGGCTGCTGGTAGAACTTTTGGTTCCAGTGAAATACGTAACATGATTTGTCACTTTGCTTATAAACCGAGGAGGAAAGCTGAGGAGGAAGTAGTTGGAAAATCAACTATGCAACTGAATATATCACGCACAAGCAAATGAAGAGATGCGATCAAGCCACGAGAGGCAGGACTGGCTCACCTATTCTAGCAAAAGCGAAGCCGCGGCATTCCTTTCTCTGACAAATACTTGTTGAAATGAATAGCTCTGAAGCTTGCATCTGGCACCCAGGCAAATTATTTGTTAGCCCTAAATGAATACCGCTTGGAGGGTTGGATATCTCAAACTTATTTAAGACGTCCCGAACTGAGCTAATTTATTTAACGCACATAGAAAACCCGTAAACAAAATGGGCTTGCACAGGTGTTTGTAAACAGGAAGGAAAACGGACACAAATTATTGTTTTGAAATTTCCTAGAAGTTTACTACACACAGCCTGTTATAAGTCCAAGCGTGAAACCAATCTCCGAAATGTGAAAAGGCACTCCTAAGCTTTTATACAGCTGAGAAGATTACAAAGCAAACCAAAGATGGTGTAATTCTGGGCTAAATTGTCTATTCTCCCGGCAGGTGGAAAAATAATTTCCTTGAAATTCTGCCGGCGGAGAATTTCGGCGTAATAGGCGGTGTCAATCAGTTCATTGAACATGTTTCATCAACAGATCGTTCCATTATAATACACACTGTTTTATCGACAGATTGTTTCACACACAGCTATGATTAGCTTTTTGTTTGTAACAATTCACTCCAGAGTTTCGCCAAAAATGGCGTGTAAGGTGGAACTGGAGGGTTAACATTCTGTAATAAGCCGTCGCAGAATGTCGCCGCGAGGCTCCATGGGCGGGTCGGCCGGTCAGTGTTACATGCGCGACGAAATGTCCCCGCAGCGTGCAATTCGGTTAACGAGTGTCGGTGATGTGTATGGTGTCGGCGAAACGTGTCCATGAAACGTGTTTTCACGGAAGTTGTCTATGAAACGTCTTGTCACGAAATGCCAGGAGAACAAGAAACTCAGTATTATACCGGCAGTTGTCGCATTTCTTCAGACGGAAGTGGATATTCTTCCTGCATCCGACACAACCCGGGTCTAAAATTGGAGGCAGTTGTCCCCGATTGGGTCTCGTAAAACGAATTGTCTGACGATCTAAAGCTGTTGAAGAACACAGTGGAAAGGTGTCCGCTTCACACGCATTGGACCCATGTTCAATTCAGAGAGGGGGTATACTGTTTTTTATTTGTCAAATATTTGGCGTTTTTTATATATATATATATATATATATATATATATATATATATATTAATAATGAAAAAAAATGTTGTGGTCGGAAGATCGCTGTACTAAATGGTATGGCACTCTCTTTTCGGGGTACAATGGGAGACAGCAGGGATAGGGCCGCCGGCGGTCCGCCGCGAAGCGGAGTGTACGGGGGGCCCAGTGTTTTAATAAGTTTGTAATGAGCAGCCGTACACTGTCCCCACAATGCGGCTGAACGTAGTTGAACAGGTGGGGTAACACACTTCCAAGTGATACACGCTAATAAGGGAAAACAGTAGGACATTTTTGGCCGGCAGTTGTTTTCTATTGGGACAACACCACGAGAATTTCTGTGACTTTTTTGACGAAATCACTTGTTGCTGGTATAGGCGTAGGACTTTTAGAACACTCTTGCAGGTGGGAATTAAATATGTGGACCACTAACGCAAAAATCGCTGATGTCGATCGTATTCGCGCTAAAAGTGTCACGCAGCGTCTGAGCGATATTGTTATTGCGAAGATGACATCGGCGCTGTTTTCGTATTTTATTTTCAAAGCACAAAGACGGGCGCCATATTTTATCACTTCTGTTAATAATCCAAATTAAAATAGCGCACGATATAGTGGCAGATAAAACAATAGATTTCCAAATCTAAAAAAAAACATAAAACGGTGATCGCTTGCTTGCGCTAACGGTGTTCGCGCGATGCCCGTATTGCAGCGCGACGATGCCAGCCAGTCGCTCATGACGCTTCTCTCGCTGCACGTTGTCATGCCAAAGTTTGGTCAACGCGATGAACGTTTGGATGATGGGTTTCCCGGCGGCCAAGATCGAAATCAACACTTCTGGCCAGACACTTGCTGGCCGTGTAATTCTTTCTTTCTTTCTTTATTAATACTGTTAACCTCTTTCGAGGTTGTTACAGGAGCGGATGAAACATATATCACACAGGTTGCACTTGCTGCAATACCTTGGAACAGAAATCTAAAAAGCTAGTAGTATTCACAACATCAGGTGGCAAACTATTCCAATCAATAATTGTTCGAGGAAACAAGGAGTATTTATATGCGTCATTTTTATAACTATATGGTTTTATTGTTCTGCTGTGAAAATGCCTAGTAGACCTGGGGCAAAAAAATGTAATGTAATCATCTTTGTCTACTCCAAGCTCGTCGTTAACGATAAGGTAGAGAAATTTTAGACGATTCATTCTCCTTCTTTCCTGCAGGGTTTCCAGGCCCGCCTCAGTACAAAGTTTTGTGGGGGACACATAGGAGGAATACATATTGTACACAAAACGCACCGCTAATCTCTGAATATCTCTCGAGCTCTGAAATACAACATGATGTGTGGGGATCCCAGATGACACTAGCATATTCTAACATTGGCCTAACCAGAGTTTTATATAATAATAACTTTGTCTCACTGGAGCCATGCTTCATACACCTGCGTAAGAAAACCCAACTTACTCATTGCTCTACTACATATGTTACTAACATGCGTGTTCCACCTTAAGTCGGATGTTATAGTCAAACCCAGATACTTATATGAGCAAACTCTAAGAAGGCTATAGTTACCAATAGAATAATTAAAAAGTAAAGGACTTTTCTTGCGAGTAATAGACATACAAACAGTCTTTGATAAATTCAACGACATTTGCCAATCGGCACACCATTTAGACAATCTTTCTAGCGAGGAATTTAATACTTCACAGTCTCCGAGACTTTTGATTTCCTTAAAAACAACACAATCATCTGCAAACAATCTGATCTTGACTGGAACTTCACAAACAATATCATTAACAAATATTAAGAACAATAGAGGCCCGAGAACTGATCCTTGTGGGACACCAGACGTAACATGTGCAGTACCGGAACACGCGCTATCAAATTGTACAAATTGTTGTCTCAAAGTCAAATAACTTTCTAGCCACCTCAAAATATTAGTATTATTTAAGACAACCGCCAATTTTGTTAGTAGCTTCTCATGTGGAACGCGGTCGAACGCTTTTGAAAAGTCCAAGTATAAAACGTCAGTTTGTCCTCGAGTATTAATTACCGACGCGAACTCGTGCACTGTTTCGGTCAGTTGGGTGATGGTAGACACTTTTTGTCGGAAACCATGTTGAGCCTTTGTAAAAAAAATATTTTGCTCCAGATATGCCGATATGTGTTTAAATACAATATGTTCTAAAATTTTACTACAAATACTGAGCAAGGAAATAGGTCGATAATTGGAAACAACCATTGAGTCACCGGATTTTTTTAAGATGGGAATCACTTTTGCTATTTTCCATTTTGAAGGTACAGTGCAAGTTTCTAACGACTTTCTGAATATTACAGTCAAGTATTTAGCGCTCCATTCCGCATAACTTTTCAGGAAAGCATTGGGAATTCCGTCCGGCCCAACTGCCTTTTTAACGTTAATATTCAAGATATAATTTAGAATACCTTCCTCCGAAATTGTTATATCTGGCAAACAGTTCCTAGCGCAATCGCTGTCTTCTCGAATTGCATCAAATACCGGCCTGTGACCATTATCCAAACTGAAAACGGACGTGAAATATTTATTTAAAGCATCAGCAATATAACAGGGGTCGTCCACGGTTTCATTATCAATATTCAACTCAATTACTTTTGGTTTAGAGGGCGATATAAAGCGCCAAAATTTCTCAGGCGAGGACTTGAGAAAGGAGGGCATTGTTACATTAAAGAATCGATGCTTGGCTTCTTTAATTGTATCGTTAAGCCTGTAGTGTAATTCGTCAACGAGGTTCGCGTCTTTCGATCGTTTGCGAAGTCTAAAGAGTCTACGGCGCATTTGAATAATTTCCCTGTTTATCCACGGATTTTTTTATTCGTAAACTTCACTTTTTTGGCACAAACTTTGAAATGCACTCAAGGACAATATTTTCAAACAACTGCCACAAGAAATTGACATCGATCTCATATGTATTGGAAGCACTGAAGAAGTCACTAAAAGAGAACGCTAGAGCGTCAATAATAGCGACATCATCGGCCTTGGAGAAGTCGAGATATTCTTTGCGACTTCGTGCGTCGCAGGGCGTATTATTAGTGGAAAAAGTAAGCAATACCATTTGATGATCCGAAATGCCCTCAAGCACCTCAATACTTTGTACTCTTTCACATAAATTCTGGGTAAGGAAAATTAAATCGAGTATAGAGTCTTTTTCTTCGGATAATCTTGTGGGAGCGCGTACAATTTGATTCATATCATAAAAGAAGGCCAGCTCTAGTAAAGCCTGCGAGATATGACACGCTGACCATGTGCTTTCCCAATCTATATTAGGCAGATTAAAATCCCCAGCAAAAATAATTCTAGAATTTGCATGTACATTTTCGGATAGATAGTCGTTTATTTTTACAAAATCATTGCCACTGCTAGGTGGTCTGTAAAACACACCAATGATAAGAGATATGGAAAAAATGCTGACACGAATCCACAAAATCTCAACGCCACTGATATCTGGCATTCGGTTATAGCGCAAGTTTTCTTTCAAAACTATTGCCACGCCCCCACCTCAGGTGTCTCTGTCCTTCCGTATTATTTTATAATCTGGGGGAATAATTTCCGAGTCAGTAACTTCAGCATGTAGCCACGTTTCTGTGACGACAGTGATATGTGGGTCACGTGACAGCAAGACATGTTCAAAATCAGTAACCTTATTCATAAGGCTTCTTGCGTTCAAGTTCAAAAATGTAATAGAATCCATGGACTCCCGCCTTGATTGTCACGTCTGTTGCGACGGTCTGGGATGAGTTAGTGCTACACGTGCCTGTTTATCACTGTCCCAGACAAAGAGTGTGTTATTTATTTTTAACTTGTTATAAATTAGACTGACCTTATCGCCTTTTCTTCGATTTTCCTCAGAACTGTCCCACAACTGCTTGCGAATTTTGCGAACAGGTACCGAAAAATCTTCTGAAACAGAAATTGTCGATCCCTTCTGCTTAGGGCAGTTTTTAAGAACTGACAACTTCTCTGAGAAATTTAGGAACTTAACCATGACTGGCCTAGTTTTGCCATCTGATTTGCGTCCAAGTCTATGAATTCTTTCTATGGTTGTACCTGGTAAGTCGAGTGTTTCACCGAAAATCTTGTTTACTACTGTATCCTGAAGTAATTCTGCTGTCTCACTAACCCTCTCAGACACACCATAGATGACGAGATTATTTCGGCGGCTTCTATTTTCTAGGTCATCGATCTTATCCAAGAGGTCACCTATTGTGTTTTCGACGGTAGCAACTCTGTTTCCACAATCAGATAATTGTTTTGTTGTCGCCTCTAGGGCTGTCAGTTGGGTCTCAAGTTTTTCCAGTTTTTGGTGAATTCGCGTGAATTTTTCTTCTGCCCGTTTCTGATTTTCTTTGATGGTTGTTAAGTCGTTAGTCATTTGCGCCTGGTTTTCTAAAACTAGATTTAACAATTCTTCAACTGTGGGACCAGGGTTGGTTTCAATATCACCACTCATTTGCAAGAGTAAAGCAATGGTATCAGCAATACACGGGAAAAAAACACTGGGACACGGCAGCACCATCAAAAAGAGGTTATCGCTTTTGTACGAGGAGTCGGAACAACCAACCTGCACGAAGAACAAAAGCGGGTTTAGCCGCATGTTCGTGTCGATGCTGCCGTGTCCACTGGCGCGACGTTGTTCCACCGCTGCCTTTATAGCCGGTTCTGGAAGCGTTGATGACGTCGGTGGACCTGATGCGATGGTCACCAGGGGTAGATCCGCAGCGGCATTGGACGATGACGGTATGATGATCGGAACGGCCACCGAGTAAGCAGAATCCGTTCTGCTGATGACAAAGCTTGGCAGCAACAGCGCACACTGCACGAAGAACAAAAGCGGGTTTAGCCGCATGTTCGTGTCGATGCTGCCGTGTCCACTGGCGCGACGTTGTTCCACCGCTGCCTTTATAGCCGGTTCTGGAAGCGTTGATGACGTTGGTGGACCTGATGCGATGGTCACCAGGGGTAGATCCGCAGCGGCATTGGACGATGACGGTATGATGATCGGAACGGCCACCGAGTAAGCAGAATCCGTTCTGCTGATGACAAAGCTTGGCAGCAACAGCGCACACTGCACGAAGAACAAAAGCGGGTTTAGCCGCATGTTCGTGTCGATGCTGCCGTGTCCACTGGCGCGACGTTGTTTCACCGCTGCCTTTATAGCCGGTTCTGGAAGCGTTGATGACGTCGGTGGACCTGATGCGATGGTCACCAGGGGTAGATCCGCAGCGGCATTGGACGATGACGGTATGATGATCGGAACGGCCACCGAGTAAGCAGAATCCGTTCTGCTGATGACAAAGCTTGGCAGCAACAGCGCACACTGCACGAAGAACAAAAGCGGGTTTAGCCGCATGTTCGTGTCGATGCTGCCGTGTCCACTGGCGCGACGTTGTTCCACCGCTGCCTTTATAGCCGGTTCTGGAAGCGTTGATGACGTTGGTGGACCTGATGCGATGGTGACCAGGGGTAGATCCGCAGCGGCATTGGACGATGACGGTATGATGATCGGAACGGCCACCGAGTAAGCAGAATCCGTTCTGCTGATGACAAAGCTTAGCAGCAACAGCGCACACTGCACGAAGAACAAAAGCGGGTTTAGCCGCATGTTCGTGTCGATGCTGCCGTGTCCACTCAACTTGGTAATTGTCTCAGGCGGTCGAGCTGAAAATCAGCACTGCTGGCCAGGCACTTGCCGGCCGTGTATATGCCTCCGGCGGCCAATCTGAAAATCAGTACTGCTGGCCGGACATTTGCCGACCGCGCTTATGTCTTCGGCGGCCAAGTTCAAAAACAGCACCTCTGGCGAAACACCTGCCGTCTGTCCGCGAAACACTTGCCGCCGGTGGCCAAGCTGAAAATCAGCACTGCTGGCCAAACAATTACCGATCACATTTATGTCTCCGACGGCCAAGTTGATAATCAGCAATGCTGGCCAGACATTTGCCGGCCGTGCTTATGGCTCCGGTGACCAAGAACTTGCCAGTGGCCAAGCTCCCCAGATTCTGGCCAGCCGTCGGCCGATCGAAGGACACTTTTTGGTGCTGCTTCGGTAGGCGCCAGATTATATACCAGAAAACATCTTATGGATATGCTGCTAATGCAGGCTATTGGGAATCTGTCTGGCGGCATTGTTTCGCCTTTAATGTTTTTAGGCCTTTAAAAAAAAAAGCTCCCTCTCGCCTTCACTTTATCAAGTAGGGGGCGTAGTACTTACACCCCTTGTCCCATATATAACAGTCCAAAACTACGTTTCGACGTTAAGTCATCGGACGTCGGACTGACGATACCAACGTTCACGAGTGGTGTGATAACTGTGTAATATAACTTCCTTCATGCACGTATCAAAAACTGCAACAACAAAAAAAGAACACTGAGGTTTTGCAACCGAGGCAACAAAACCTTGAGTGTTTTTCTGCAGTCTTTAATTCGTACATTAGCTATTTGAATAAGCTCTATCACTCGGCTATCAAGTCACTCGAGAAGTTGGTATCGTCGGTTCGACGTCAGTGGGCTGAACGTCGACTTGTAGTTTTGGAGTGTTATATATGAGACAAGGGGTGCAAGCACTACTCCCCTATTTCTTAGAGTGTTGAAAAAATAAAATAATCAATTTATTGACGGGTTTATTGATTGAGATAGAGAGAAAGATAGAGGTAATGATTTTGGAGCGACTGGCTGCCTTACAAGTGGCACAGCGTACTCGACACTGATTTATATATTTATTTATTGACTGAATGATTCATTGATTGATTGATTTCCAGCAAGGACAAGCAAATAGCAAGTCAGAGATTATTTCCTACTTCCTGTTCACATGAATACATATATAGTGAAGAGGTCCTGCCACCTGTAGGCTTCAAAACTTTTCATCTTAAAAGCGACCTCACCAGCTCTCAACTAAACAATATGGGCAACCAACCAAAATCCTGAACGTGGTAAATATTCTCTAGGCATCAATAACTCATCCAGCATTGTGGCACAGCTGGTTTCTCGGTGCCTGTCGTCAGGCGCCCTGGCGTACCAATGGGATGCTGGGATGGTGGCCAACAATCGCCTCTTCATATTTGCTCCCCCACCTCAAGTCACTCTTTAGAGCAAATAGATAAATGAGAAAACGCCACTAAATAACTACAAACTTTTTCAGCGCAAAATGATTTCTCTTTATGCTAATTGAACCTCCCCTATAAATATTAGCTGTTTTTTTAATGTTTACCCACAGCGTCGTCGATTTATTAAGGCGAGTGGGTACATACACTGAGAAAACGAAAACAAAACAGCAAATCACACAGCAATAAAAGTATTGTACAGTATTGTGGCGTTTTACAAGGGAAGGTAAGTTGAAATTTTCGTTAACAGGGAGTTTGGCGATGAAGGACGAAGGTGGACGATGCCAAACGCCCAAAGTAAGTCATATATAACGTACGGAGACTTCAACCCAAAACAAGTTATACGTTTTTTTACAACATTAGCAAAAGACAAATAAGGGTTATCAGTAATTGTAATCAGGATGCCGCCGCCGCATTTTTTCTTTTTGTCATACAGATACACTTTGATTCGACTTTTACATTGCAAATTCTAATTGTTCGCAACCTTCGATGAAAACCGCGTTCAGGCCCTTGCGTGCTATTATTCAAAAGCGTGTTTACGACAGATCCAATATTTATTTAGAGCGGTAATGGGGGGGGGGGGTCATGTGTTTATGGAGGTCGACGTGTTCAAACCCGCGGCCATTAACAGCGGTGTTACTACAAAACGTATTATTGATGCAAAGGTTGTTACGTCCTAGTTTAAACAGAGAGTTTTGCGTTTGGTCAAATTCAATCAGTTTCTTTTGCACCTGACGCGTCAGTAGGAAATAATCCTCGCTCAAGGAGATACTACCACCTTGAAGTTTAGTGCGAGAAAATAAAATAATTTATTTTATTTATGAACACAAAAATGTTACAATAACCCCTCTGCATTTGTTGTTGAAAAAAACATCGAGCCTATGTGCACGTTTAATTGAATCCTAGGAGACGCTGAGACGGCAATACGTAGCTTTTCCTCGTCCTCACCCGAAGTTCGTGATTGGAAATCTATCAAACCATAAAACATTGTATCGTGTCGTCGTCACAAGTTGCCCAGATCAGCGTGACTACCCCGCGCTTGTATGTTTCCACAAACGAAGCTATTTCTTAGTTGCCGCAATTCGAGTGAGTCTTGCTGAACGACGTCAGTGGCCGAAGTTTGAGTGTACTGCAGTAAGGCTTTTATCAATGTATGCGACAACATTCTCAATTGATTACTGGCTTTTTTTAAACAGAGAATGTGGTATATATATGGCACCCAAACACTTCCGTCAAGCAACAAGGCGACGAAGTCAATAAGCTGACTGTCAGCTGAACGCTGATGCACTGCTCGTATTCTCACTGACTGGGCACCTGTGCCAGCAAAGCGTCTTCTTCGAGATCATTAGTGTTACTCCCAATGTGAGAGTAACATCCCGTCTTCAGACATGCAGCAGCGCTGGTCCATAAAACAAGCGCGCTCCGGGCTTCCAAAGAAAGCGCGCAAAAAAAGCGCCAAAAAGAAAATCAGACAAAAAGCAGACGCTCCGTTCGTGCTCACTTTGCCGCAACTCTATTGGCGACGTGAGCGATCAAAAGCGTCGCTGTGGTCGGCCCATCACAATTGGCCGAATGCTGACTATGACGTCAGCAAAGACTTTCTCATCGACGGAAATAAGAGGAATGTAAAAAGTTCAATATTGACGGTGTTGGCAGTGTTGCTTTGAGAGAGCTATGATTTCAGGCTTCCACCATGCCGATTACCAACACCATCGAACTTGTTGCTCACAAGGTAATGACGTCACGAAAGGTAACCGAACGAGGCCACCACCGAAACATCTCGCCGCTAATACAGGTCGATGTATGCTAAAACACTTGCGTCTCTTTTGCAGCGAGCTGGCGACAGAGCTTTACTCGGCGCTGCCGCGATTTAATTGTTCAACTTTCCGCGCGCTCTGACTATTGCTTCTCACGCTCCAACAGGCTCTGAGAAAGTAACATTCAATTGCCACCGGAGAAGAGGCCACGCAGCTACCATTTGCGCCTTCCCGTCTCCGGATTTGTACAGCTTTTCACGCGAACACATCACGTCCTGCGTTACCACTAGCTTTGCCATGCTTGTAGAGCAAAGGGGCGGCTTTTAAAAATATATTGTCCGCAATAATTAAATCGTAAAGGTATTTTTGCGTTAGCATTAAAACGCTCGTGTTCATGAAATCCGCTGGAGTCAGTCCGAGCGTCCGTTTGTCAGCGCCATGCAGGAGGTTGCGAGGAAAGTGGGGTGGTGAAGAAGTATCGCGTTTACATACACAATGTCTCACCATGGCGGCGGGGAGAGGGTGACGTGTGCTGACGTCATTGATTCGGACAAAGACGAGCGTCGCAGAGCCGGCGCGGAGTCAAAGACGAGCAGGCCCCGTGCCGCTTTGGGATACGGCCCAGCTCAGTTACCGCCCTGGCGATGGATGTGGTTCTTTCCACGAATGATAAAAGGGGTAAAAAAGTATCGAAAACGGGTCATAAACGATTCAAAAGGGGACATAAACGAATGTAAAGGTATAATAAACGACAGGAAAACAGTGATAAACGAAAGGCAAGTGCTTTTAAACGAATGGAAAGTGGTTAAAGGGGTTACGAAAGAAGTAGAACAAATGCTAAATCCAGGATCACATAGCTTATACATTATACAAAAGACCATCTGCATCAAGATTCGAACGCGAGTCACCACCAGATCCGCGCTTCATACGCCGCGTGACAATGTGTTCAAGGAGAAACCTTGGCACGCGTAACTCGAACCACGGATATGCTGTGACTCGTGTTTACAGACTGTTTTTTTGTATGATGTGTGGGCAGTGTGACCTAAGGCATTTCCATCAGAAAAATCCCATTAATCGTCGAATAATATTTTTTGTTTAATTTTCAAGGTGCGAGAATTAAGGATTTGCAATATTACAAACGTTTACTTTATTTGATTTTGCAGTGCGTTAGTGTAAATTATGACATCTTGATACCGTGTCAAGATGTCATTCAACGTCCTGTGATGGCGAAATCAGGTGGCTATGAACATCAGCGTATTGATCGCACAAAGACAACATCACTCCGGAGCATGAAACAGTTGTAAGCATTCGTTATTTGATATTTTTTCTGTGAATATAGAGGTGCTGTTGTAGACAGATGCTTACAACACGCGATCGGTGGCCGTTCCATACTGCCAGCGCCGGGCTACCTCCGATAGAAATTATACTTTGTGATTTCTTTCAGACACTGATTTCTTTTTTCTTTTTCGGTTTTGTTATTACATATCCGCTTGATCGTCTGCTCGGCGCAAAGCAGACAACGTCAGAGCGCTTGCCGATTTCAAAGCCAGCTGTGTGCACGGTATTACTTGTACCAACCTGGGTAAATCAAACGTACTGTTTGAGCTTTCTGCATCCCGACGCTGTTCCTATGACCACAAGAAGTTCCATTCTTCCACCAGCCGTACGTATTAAATATTTATATTAATGTCTTTGTCGGTGCGATAGCCTTGTACGACTGGGGAAAGTTTCGAGATCATTTTCTGTAGAACATGAACGAAGAACCGTTCACGCCTTTGGCTTGATGCGCAGCACACGTATCTCAAGCAATCAGTGTTTCTAGCAATGGGCGTAGCTGATCCCACGCACCATTTATGGCTTGCCGCAAAACTGGAATACAAATGCATACGTCACGACACAGTTCCAATCCCCACTTTTGTTTTTGAGAGGATCAAGCAAAATGTCTATTTACGCCATTGAGCAAATGAGTCTCTATTTCAGAACGAAACGTCACCGGCCTAAGCCCCCTATTGTGTTGTGATCTCCCGTGCCTCCCCTTCTAAACATCTACACTGGAATTTCGACGTTTTACTATTGCGTTCATGGCGACAATGGCGTGTCACTGCTGTGTTTCAGCCTAACAAAGACCGCCCGATCACAAGCAATAAAACAGTCGGGAGAAAAAAGCTTCTTTATTCAAGTTATTTAATATTAATTGTGTCCTCCTAAATCCCAGATACGTAACCAT
>JAZHYW010007552.1:0-41414 GCA_037355805.1 Ixodes ricinus
CACAAAAAATAAAGACCTGAGTGCATCGATGCAAGACATTGCGAGCCAGCCTCAAAACGTTCTTGGAGTGCTTTGTGCAACGACTGAACTCGAGACAAACAAGCGTGCTGTGCGTGTTCAGCGTGCAGACATTGCCTTCTTTGCTTTAGCTCACTTCTCTTCACCAACTTTCTTTAACGGCAGATTTTTCACGTACCGAGGTCCCTCTCGAAAGAAAGCCCACCAAGAGGAATCTAGATAATCAATACCTTGACAGAGCAGTCTTTGAATTAAAGATGAATTTTTGTAGTAATGTTTGATTTAAACAAGAACAGGAATGTTGATGAACATGCGGCGGTACTTCGTTTCATTTTAGAAAGTACCATATCTGCAGTGATGTGGGGACGGCAACATTTGACGTCGCGCGACCACGGTGACTGAAAGGCAGTGACCAAATATAGTTTTCCCACGGCCATTGCTTCAGCTCAGAAAGTCACTCCTGCCGCGCAAAAACGTGGTTTCGTTTGACAGCATGACGGCATAGCTGGTACCCGGCACGCTAGCGTCGAAGCGTCTGCACACATCCGCGTCTATCGCTGAAAAAAAAAGGAGACGAGATACGAGATTTACAAGACGAGAGCGCGAAACGAGAGACCAGTGTTGCCGTTGGTGGCTACTTTGTGCCAAATAGGCTACTTTTGAGCACGGTCTGGTGAAAAAATTTTAAATTGGCTCCTTGGCCTTTTTGGCTACTTTTAATTTATATTTTGGCGAATTTTTAATGCAAAGAATGTTTATACTTGGGCAGAAAGATGACATAAATTTCGGCAATACAAATACCTTTAAAAGAAAATTATTATAAAAACGCGTCACGTTCTGGTCATCACGATATGAAAAAAGCGGTCAATTAATTAACAAGTCCACAAACCTAATATAAACGGAAACAACAGCTGCATTAGAATCAGTCTTTCTTGGCAAACTTAGTTGTTTGCGTTTGTTTTTAAGCACGTCCAGAAATGATTCGCGGTATCATTTCTAGGCATTACTACGGGCTTTCAAAATGATAAAGAAAGACTTGAAACTTTCTGGCAATCACAACTGAGCGGCCGCTTACAGGAGCGTTTCTGGAGTGTGTCCTTTTCCATATATCGAAGAAGGTGAGCGAGACTCCCGTCGCTTCCAGTATCGAATGCGGATTCTGAGCGCGTGTTTTATCAAGTTTCACTAAAAAAACTCAATTGAGAAACAGGTGAAGCTGGACGTCCTTGTGGCGATTCTGAGACTTAAATTCGGGCTGCGGCTGCAAGAGAAAACGACCTCCCATTTGACGTGCCAATCGAGCTTCTTAAAAAGTTTCACTTCAATTACTCTAGATCTGGGAGCATTTGTTTACGTTGATTAAGGTTGTACATAGCCTCATTTTATCACTTCCTATGACGATTCTTTTTTTAGAAAAAACGGTGGTGACATTTTTGGCACAAGAAAAGTAAAATGGCTCCTTTTGGCTACACTTGACCTGTGTTTTGGCTACTTTCACCAACCACCCAACGGCAACACTGCGAGAGACGCCGGGAAAATCATGCAAGACCGGGTGGACAATTGATGCACGGTACTTTGTGTCAGGTGTCCGCTTGCGCCACATAACACACGCCTGTTCAATTACAGTACTCAGTTTATTTTCCGTTTTGAAAGGCGACCTAAATTGGTCCTTTGGAGCAGGCTTGGCGCAGATTACCCATATTTTGGCGAAATGCAGCAGGATGTAGCAGGGCTAGCCCCTTGGCGCAGTTTGGCGCAGCAATCACATCACTGTAACTACTCAACGCGCGTTTTTTCCAACAACCTTCACAATAAACTACAGCCAGAGGGCTAGCAAATAAGTGCAACATATACAGCATTTTGTATAAAAAGTCCGTGCCCTAGTCAAAAAAGAACTCATTTTACTCTTCGCAAGCATCGAACTTGAATTCGAACACCCGCAGTGAAAGCAAACGGGGTGAAAATACGAGCGCTAGCACGTAATGGGTACCTTTAGCAGTCATGGGTTCCGCGAAACACACCGCCTAGTTAGGTGGTACCAAGCCGCCACCCGATTTGTAGAACTCGTCTTGTGCACCGATCAACGAGATAAAGCTCCCCGATACACTTACGAAGTCCCGTCCCCCCACTCCGGCTTCGGTGGGACCTTCGCTTCTGTGTGCGTTCCCGTAATCTGACTGCTCGCTCAGTGACAGGTCGGTTCCGGGACCTCCTTGGGAAAAGCTCGAAGGTCATACAGTGCGCAAAGCACGTGTGTGACAAGAAGCCGCACACGTTCGTCTTCGCCCTTCCTGCACACACACACACCAGTGTTGCCAGACGGAGAAAAAAAAAGTCAGCAGATTGATCCCCAAAAAGTCAGTAGATTCGCACAAAAATCAGTAGATTCTACGAAATCTTTGTTTTGCCATGTTTTGCTATTTCCATTAAACCACACTTCGAGGAAATAGTATAGAGTAACAAATAACATGGTAATAAACACAAATGAAGATGAAAATAAAAACAAGACCAGTTATCTAGTAATTCTTTATGGACGACAAATTAAAATGGCACAATGTTTTTTTTTATTTTTTTTTTATTAATAGCATTAACTAGTGTTGCGATTTCGAGGATTATGCTTTGAAATCGAGACTGAGCCACTTTTGGGATCAACAGATGAGGGCGACAGTGCGACATCCACCTGTCGCTATTATTGAAACGAAACCAAAACAAGACGTTCCGGCAAGTGCGCGCGTACATGTCCAATGCAAGTTTTCTGCAAGCTGCCATCTTTCCTTACTGGGCAGTGGAAGGTTTTCGACGCAACGCTGTCGGCGCGGAGCACTGTCGAGGCTACGCGCCGTCTGCTACGGGCTTATTTCTTTAAAATTTCTTTAAATAACATTATATCATTTTCTTGCCACAGCTTGCCAAATCAAACTAAAGAACCGAAATTTAGATGTCGATCCTATGCATTTCGCCGGGCGAATGAATGAAAATGGTGGCCCTCCCCGCTCAGCTGGGAGCAGCCGTGAGTTCACGCGCATGCGCTCACGCCCGTCGGTCTTCGCCGAGGGCTGATTGGCTCACTCGGGAGGGGGCGTTACGGCGGCGATATCATAGACAGGCCAAACTCTCCCCATATATGGCTCTGGCCCGGATGTCACCGTCGAACCTGCTCTGGGTGAATAGGTAGATGAATATACGGCCAAGTTACTCGAATAGGACGGGCATCTGGGCCTTCTAGCCAGTGCTTCGTTTTTAATTCTGGGAGATTATGAGTTTCCTTTGGTGGACGACCCTGGGAACAGAAGGGGCCAAATAATAAATTTTTAATATGTTTACTAAAAAAAAGTCAGTAGATTTTCTTTTTTTCAGTGAATCAGTAGACCGGGAACGAAATCAGTAGATCTACTGATAAATCAGTAGACCTGGCAACACTGACACACACACACAATGATACGTGACAAACGCTCCGAAAAGAAAGCACTGAAAAAGGAAAACGAATGGGCGAGTACTCACCAAGCAGACTCAAACCCACAGCTGGTTCCATGGGCACGCCGGCACCTGGGACACTTTTCGTTTTTCGAAGAACGTTCTGCGATGTTTTTTTTCGAAAGCCTAAAGGCCTGAAACCGCCCGAAAGTTTGCAGCTTGCTTTGTTTCTTATTTTGGTTACGGTGGCGATGGCGATGCGGCGACGTTCGCTGGTTCCGACGACAGTTGTTACGACGAAACTCATTTGACGGAACGTGAATGTTCCTGTTTTAGTCGACATAGATTAGAACTTTTGAACGTAAAAATTTTGTTTTAACGTTTATCTAATTCTTTGTAATGAAGTATGTTGTTGTGTACTAAACTAAAGCTTGGCCTGGCTCAGCTTCGTTGTGTACTAAACTGTAGCTTGGCCTGGCTCAGCCTCGTTTTATTTAACATGGCGGCGGCAATCGCTTCTCTACCTTCTGTGCGTGGTGCGTGCTCTGTGTCGTGCTCAACCTATTTTCTGTGCATTGGTTGTCCTGTTATCCACCTCCTGCAATCCATATCAGCCGCAAGCATGCTGTCTAAGTATTGTGTGCCCGCCGGAAAGAATATCCAGTCTTCTCGGAAGCAAGGCTGCACTAGGGCTGCTCGGATCGTGGCTTGGACGTCGTCGCCTCCCACGAACCGCGTCCGCGAGCCTCATGCCGTGTGCTTGGCTCCTTTACGTTTCCGGCGATGAATCCCCCAGCATTGGCCTCATCCCTACAGGACCTAGCTGGTGAAAAACAATCTACGACAACGCGGCGTCTTTCGAATGCGATTACTACGATCAGTGGCTCTTAAAACCTCAGTGGCCCCCTTCAATTGTGAGCTGTGTGTGTGTGTGTGTAGGCGTTGTAAGGAGAGGTCTTCGGTGTGAACGCTCTTACCTTCACAGTGTGCAAACTTTTCGAATGGTTATTCAACAGGCGGCGCTGCGAGACGCGAACCTTCGGCGTTGCTTGAACTCGCAGTGTGATTCTCAAAATGGGCACATATACTCCTTTTCATAGATAGCGTGCAAAGCTGTCAAAGGTACTGAAGTGGTGCGCATGAAAATACAGAAAGAAAAAAATGTGTTCCTCGCCCGTTTCGTGGACGATTGGTAGAAGGCGCTGCTCTGGCGATACCGACGTCTCGGTGGCAGTGGTTCGAACCCACTAAACGCGCAAAGATTTTTTTTTAGACGTTTTTTTTGTGCAAGATTGTGCGCATTGCCGAACTGCATATTTCAATTCCTTCTTTCTTCTTGCTTTTTATTTATAAATCGCCGAGAGGCCACATTTCTACCATCTGCCCTGCCGCTGTGCAAGTGTTATTTGCCTCCAGCACCGAGTTATATTTTTGTTTCGTGCAGCGTGGAATGAGGAATCGCACTGATAGCAGCCTTGTCCCAAAATTTATAATAGGACGTTAATCGACAATACTTGTGGACTGTACAGTTTATTTTGAAATAGCTGTCAAGGGTAGGAATACCCCTCTCGGGGTACTTTCGGTGCACCTTCAGGCGAATGGCGTTGTGTGTGAATTCGGCATGTTTGACGGTCCCCGTGTTTAAAACTTCCACATTGCGAGGTCTTCGCTTCGGGGACGCCACCTTGCCAGATAGACACTGCGCCTTGTACTTCGCGACAGTACGGGCGCACACTCCGGTGTCGTTACGGACCGTCTCCAGGACTTCACGACCGACTTCTCCGGGAAAGACGTTCTTGTACTCGCGTACACGTTGGCGATCACCTGCTTGCACTCTTTCAAGGTCTTCGCACAACGAATCTTCGAAAATATCCGAGCAGGAGAGGTACTTGAGCTTGCTGCGTAAGACGCCATCTTTTCAAAACCAGCCAGTGCCACACAGCCCGAAAACCCGCAGCGGCTGCCGCACGGACGAAAACGAAAACAATTTAAAGTAGTTAACATTATCTTTTCCGTTTTATTGAAAAAAATGTGTGCTCCGTCGAAATCATAACGCCACTATCAGTTCCTAGCTCCAAGGAGGCACATTTTTCGACTTTTTCAAAAATGTTTTTGCAGGTGACGCACTATTTAATGGGGTGAACGTAGACACGGTCGGCGATGCAAACCGGTGCGCTAGCTTTGACTGCGTTAGCACGCTATGTATGAAACGGAGTATAGTCTTGAATAAGCTGCTGCACCTTCACTCACTCCCAGAGACGCACCCCACGACAGTTCTAGAAATATGTAAAATGCAGACGCAGGATTCGGTTTAGAATAATGAGCACGACGCGAAACTTGTTGGATCTCAAATAAAACGAATTCTCAAAACGAGTACTCGCAGGTGTAGCTATGTTGAAAGATGCCCGCTTCATACGGAGCGAACCCAGGTTCAATGCAAAAAATAAACATACGTGTTTCTTTTTTTACAATTATTATTGAGAAAAATTAATATGAACGAAACTTTGTGCATACTTTTTTTTGCTTTCCTTTTTAATTTTTTTTTGCACAAGTATTATTAAAAAAGTGTTGTCGACGAAGCTTTGAATTAAATGGTATGGGACTCCCTTTCTAGAGGTGCATAGGGAAACAGCGGGGCTTGGCTTGCCGGCTGGACGCCGCCAAGCAGTGTTTACGGGGGAAAGGGGGAGGGGTTAATATGTGTGTAATGAGCAGCCACAGACTGTCGGAGACTGTTGGCCCAGACTTTATCCGACTTGCCTATTAGGCGGATTCCTCAAACTCTGGGCTGGGCTAACCGGAAACTGTTTGCTCGGGCTTTATCCGACTTGCCTTTTAGACTGATTCCTCAAAATTGAATATATTTTTTTGCAGGCAAATCGCGAAGATTACAAATTCTGACATACAGTTTTTTGTGTTGCTAAATCTTGCCTGAACTTTTAATTACATTTTGTGAATGTCGAGTAGTACCCAGTTTGCTAAACATTGTGCCTCTGGCATCTGTTTTTTTCGGTAGGGCAAATGCTGCTGACCTGTGACTCCCGTTGAGAAGGGGAAGAGTCAAAACAGAGTCACACGAATCATTGACACACTAAGAGAGTCGTGAAGTGTCAAAGGGAGTCATGGAAGCAGCGACTTCCTTTGGATTCCTTTTTTTTAAGAGTGTAGATTCATTCCAAGTCTCTCGAGCTTCGCATTTCGACGATAGGTTCGCGGCATCAGGATGATTTTGCGTCGGGAGTCACTGGCGGCAGCGCGCGGTCGGTAGCGGTCACCTCAAAGACGAAGACCTGACGATTGCGTTTAGGCCAAGACAGTTATCGACCGTAACTTTGTCGTCAAGCTGAAGCGTTTATTCTGATTCTCAAGAAAGACCTGCGTGGAACTACCAAGCCAATGCCGATTCTCGACGTTTTTCCCAGGCCCGTTAGTGGGCGTCCCCAGATACCAACGGACAAAGCATGCAGTATTATGCTCAGCTACGGGGATGCGAGGGCCGATGTACTAAATCCCAGACCTCTGCAATGTATCGGAGTCGTCAGTATGCATTCAAGCGCAACTGAAGGCGGGGACTATCAAGAGTGCGATACCTTTCCGTGTCTGTAAGGAAGAATATTAACACTGTGGATCCCCATATAGCATTAAAAAGAAGCAATTTACGTGAGCCAACATTTCAACACTTATCACAGGGAGCCAAACCTACGCGAGCAGGTGCCTAAAACGCTTTCAGAAGATCATAATCCAGCAAATTCCTACCCTCGGTTACGATCTCAATTCCGCGTCCACCGCGGGTACGTTATTATCATAAATGTGAGGAAATGCAACCTCCGTATCGGCGTTATTGCTAAACATCGCAGACATTTCAGCAAGAGCTGCAAAAAATGGCACCGCGAGCAGAGACGGACGAGGAGTGTTGTCTGCTATCGCCGTCTGCTCTTGTCGTCTGCTTCTGCACGGACGCTGAACTGACTCCGGAGCCGGTGCAAGATTTTGAGAAACTGGGTCTGAACTGGTTCAGAACTGGAATGAATTGAACGCGCCAGTGCAGCGGCTGTGCAACTTCCGGTTGAATCGAATGCACCAGTTCCTGCACTGCTGAGCTAGTTCAGCCAGTTCAGGCGAATCAAACAGACCTAATATCTTCTTACTCTGTCAGAATGGTATTCAAGACTCGGAGTGACGTAACGCGCTTCTGAGCAGAGCGCTGCCGTTCTTTCGTTTTAAAAACGTTTCTTTGTTCTTCGTCTCTTTCCAACGCAAGCATGCGGCAGCGGATCATTGCTCCCCGGTACTGCTTCTCGAGTATTTCGAGAAGTCGTCCCTTGCAGTCTTTGATTTCTTCAGTAAAGAGGCCAGGACTCTTGTTCTCCTCTTTGGTCAGGGTTGAGAGGGTTTGCAAGAGTTCGCGCTTTTCGGTACGTACTTGGACAGACTTTTCCTGGCCGTATCTGTGCGCGGTCTACCTAACTTCTTCTTTCAGCTGTTCCCATTGCACTGCGTTCATCGGGAGGTTTCCTTTGGCTTCTTGAATTACCTGTTTTATCGTTTTGCAGAGCTGCTCGTTTTCCAGAAGTGCGTCATTCAGTTTCCAGCCACTCCACCTTGATCACCTGACGTTTCTCCGAACGACCTTTTTCATTGTCATGATGACGCAGGCGAGATCAAAGAAAGCTACCGGGACAGCTTTATAGGTCAGGCTAGCTACGGCAAGTTCGCTTGATACGTAGACTCGATCTAGCCTTGCGTGACAGTCTCCTTGCCAGTGTGTGTACCCAGGGAAGGCGGTTTCCGTCAGCTTTGTGACGTCTTGAAGATCAAAGTCACGCAGTAGCTTGCGCAACTCGACCAAACTTGAGTCTGCCCTTGCGCCTTTCAAAGAGTCCACCGCTTCTAGGACACAGTTAATGTCTCCGCCAAGCACTGTTTTGCATGGAGTATCTAGGTACTGTCGCAAAGACGTAAAAAATTCTTTCCGACTTGCCGAGTCATTCGGAGCGTAAACCGACACACACTTGTACAGTTCGTTATGATAAATGACGTCAATGCTGCAGACCCTGCCATTTTTATCTATAGGGTGTCACAGAAGAAAATTTACACGGTCTTTTTTACCGCAAAATGAACTAGGCATCGCCGAACGCTCATTCTCCGCCAAAGGTGGCGCTAGAGGTCACAACCAGATGCCAAAGTTTCAGCCCGATCCGATAACTTAATAAAAAATTATAAGTGATTTTCTGAAAATTTCAATGGGAAAATGGCGACCGACGGCGTTTTCGAATACATGGGTCTCTATGGCACCAGAAACCGAAAACGGGCAAAAATGGGCTCCGTTTTCCAATCGAAATTTTCAGAAAATCACTTATAACTTTTGATTAAGTTATTGGATCGGGCTGAAACTTTGGCATCTGGTTGTGACCTTTAGCTTTACCTTTAGGCGGAGAATGAGCGTTCGGCGATGCCTAGTTTTTTTTTTTTTGCGGTAAAAAAGACCGTGTAAATTTTATTTTGTGACACCCTGTATTTAACACTCTGGGCATACATTTTTTCCTCCTTCTTTTTTAACCATGACAGCCGTTCCAGCGCTTTGGCCATTTCCGACTGACACTGAGATTGCGTAGTGACGCGCCACAAAACGAGCCATGGCTTGTTTGGTTTCTTGCAGAACAACACGTCTATCTTCTTTTCAAGAAGAAAGTTCAGCACCCACTGCTTGCGTTCTTGCGCTTGTAAACTAACGCCGTTTAGCGTGGCAAACTTGAGACGCTTCATGTTTTCTTTGATTTTTATAAAGGGGGTCACTGGCGGCGTCAGTTGAAACATTGCGAACGACTCAGCGAACCGAAAACCGAATAGGAGTGAACGAAAAGAACCCCACCTATTCCGGTGGCTTCCGGCCGTGTTCCTCCGTCAGAAGTCGTGTGTCGGGGCTGAAACTGGCCCGTCGGGGGATGCTGACCATCTGCCATTTAAGGCCCGGCAGCTGCAGTTGGCCGTCGTCTTCGGAGCGCTGGTCTGACGGGAGCTTGAAGCTCTCCCCAGAGTCACTCAGCTCGGGGTCGTCGTCTGTCGCCCACTCCGCCGTGGCGTCCTGGTCGTCCGCCCAATTCGATGCCTGGCCCTTCTCCTTGACGGCTGGCTCTGGAAGTTTGAAGTCCCCATTGCCGGGATCGCTCCCCATAGATGCCACGGGAGCCGAAGCGGGGGCCCTTCGGAACTGGTACCGTCTGCTGCTTCTCGGGCGGAAAACGCTCAGCTTCCGTTTGACTAGGCGTCGTAGTCGGTACTGCTACGACCTGCTCCATGACCTCTGCCGCCTTTTCAGCCTCATCCTCGTTCATGTCGAGGCTCGACGCTTTGGTCTCGACGATTGCCTCGGTGACGGTGGCATACGTCATCACACAGTTGACGCGTTCATGCCCGAAGCGTCCACACTTTTCGCACTTCGGTACGCGACAATCGCGGCGTATGTGTCCGGTGCCCTTACACCGCGAGTAGAGTGGTGAGCGCCCTCATACAACCACCAAAGCGTTCCTGCCGGCGATCCTCAACTGATGTGGAAGGTGGTCCAGGGATACGCCCTCCTTTGGGCTTTGGCGAGCCAGTTTAGTCATCGACTGGATGCCCGCGAAGCCATCGGCTTTCCAGACGTCACGGGTGATTCCGTTCACCTTTCAAAAATGCTTCAGGACCTTCCGCACAACCTCGTCGGTGATGTGAAAAGGAATCCACTCCAGCTTAAAGTGAACATCCGCGTGGGCGGGGTCGATGATCACACAGCGCTTGCCTTTTATGGAGAGCTTCGCCGCCTCTACCACACGCCGCTTACACTCCGCCGTCTTCAGAGAGAGTATCCACACGTGGTTCATCTGGTAGCTTCCGAATGCGTCGATGTCGGCCATCACGTCGAGGCGCTCCAACTCTGCCCGGAAGTTTGAAATCTGATACGGTCTTCCGGAGACGTCGCCATGAAGTAGAACGGAGTTCAGCGCAACACTTTCTGAAGGAAGCGGGGGCAGTACGACACGGTAGTCGTCGGTCGAAGCAAGGACAGAATTTCCGCGGCCTGAACGGGCCGTTATTGCCGCTTCTTGGGAGAGCATGATTACACAACCGTAGTTTGCGAGCGTCGGGAGTGGAATGGTTAGGACCACACCGGCCACTGGTTTCGGCGGGCTCAATTTTCGACCAGCTCTCTGTGTGCTGTTAGTTTCGTATTCGCTTAAATGGGTATACGACAAACGTTGCTGATTTAAGGTGCGTGCAAGTTCCGAATCGCGGCAGTGACATGGCACGTCATTTCCGTCGCAAATGTCGGAAATGGCCCGTCTTCCAAGATATCTAGGGAACCACTACCCAAATAGGGATAGGCTGCGCCGTATATATTAACCCTGTTGAATTAACCTGAGACTGGGGTAAAGAGTAAACACCAAAACGTAGAAGAGACAGAAAATAGATAGGATGACGTCTCAAACTCAGCTAACTCGTTTATTTAGTTGACCTGCTTATATAGTCTCAATTTGAAGGTCATCTACACCAACACAAAAGGACGAAATCTATACAGTTCAAGAGCCACAGTCTCCATCACACAATACAAGAACGTTGACAAACTTACAGGTCTACGTGATATGGCAACCTCCATCCACTTTCAAACTTGGACGAAAGGATATTTCCCCTTCTATTCTAAACACAGTTCGCACTTCTGTCTCATAAAACACCCTTTCCATCTACTAGAAAAAAATATCCGACACCGAAACAGTTTTGGAGTCAACACACGTTAGAAAATAACTAAACAACAACAACAAAATAAACTGTGTTTTACAGTTCTTTTGGACGATCACAGTCAAGGTCGCACTTCAAACAACCCAAGTAGCACTTAAGATTGTCCACAGTCTTGCACTGTGTATTGTAAGGTTTCCCGAATTCTTGCATTGTATATTAGAGGCTGCGGCGCTTGAACTGTATAGACTTCGTCCATCTGCATTGGAGGACATGTCTACACGAGATGGAGTATATAGAAGGAGGTGGACTAAATAAAATAGCTAACTGAGTTTGAGACGTCGTCGAATTTGTTTTTCGTTCTACGTTTTGATGTTTTCTCTCTACTTCAGTCTCAAGTTATTTCGATATGGTTAATATTCTCCTGCTCGCCCGCACCCGTACGCTCTTTTCACCGTATTGACCGACACGCTGTTTACAAACAAGCCCGCGTTTGCCCACACCAGGTGTGGGCACTGCGCGAGCGCAGAAACCAGATTCGCGTGAGGTGAAGCTTCCGTGCATGCGCCATAGCGACAACAGCGCCACCACAGAGGTATGACGTCAGAGCCGCGTGTTGGTCTATATATATATTGGGAATGAATAAATATTGACTAGTGCACCCGCAGTAATATTGTGAAGAAAGAGGGGAAAGTAAGTATTCATTTTCTTGCATTCAGGTTAAGAAAAAGGGAAGGGAAAGAGAGCTGGCGAAATATGGGGCAAGGGCTGTGGATCGAACCCGCAACCTTCGCCTATCCGGAGTGACACATTAACCGATTAGACCATCCCAGCCACTGATTTCGGCGGACTCAATTTTTGACCAGCTCCCTGGTAACTGTTATTTTCGAATACGCTTAAATAGGTAGAAGACAGCCATTGCAAATTTATGACCCGTGCTAGTCCCGAATTTCGGCAGTGATGTGGCACGTCATTTAAGCATGCAAATGTCGGAAAGGGCCCGTCTTCCAAGATATCTAGCAAACAACGCCCCCCTAGGGAAAAGCGGCGCCGTATATATTGTCATGAATGAAGGTGCGGGAGGACGAACCGTGAACTGAAGGATAACAGTTTAATTGGCGAACTTCTGCCAAACGCAATACTAAAGAACGAGCATCGAGGCAGCAGAAAGGTGGGCGGAGATTTGGCGGCGCAACAGAGAGCGAAAGCGAGACTGACTCGACAAGGTCGCGGGCAGCTGCTTATCTACGGTGCGTCGTTATCTCGAAAGTTCGGCAAAGAAAGTTCGAAAGTAGCGCGCTCGGGGCGAGAACAAGAAAGCGAGAATGAACAAGAAAGGAGGGGAAAGTTACGTCTGGCGCGAGAATGAACGCGAATCTTGCAGAAGTCCGTGACCAAGCATTACTTTCTCGGCCTAGCGGGCGGCATTATCCCCCCCCCTTTAAAAGTGCATCCTCCGATGCAACACGAAAGCAAAACAAAAACGGCTTAAAACAATAACAATAAAATGCGGTGAGACGAAATAAACACGCACCGCCACAATTCTAACTAAGCGCGTAGAACGGCTTGAGTCGAACTACGCGGACGACTTCGAGTCACGGCTGGTGGCGTGCTGATGGTCGGGCTCCGTCATGGATCACCTCGTAGTTCAAGTCCTCAAAGCGGCGAATGACCTTGTAGGGTCCAAAGTAGCGTTTCAACAGTTTCTCGCTAAGGCCGCGGCGACGGATGGACGTCCACACCAACACCCTGTCTCCGGGCTGGAATTCCACGTCTCGGCGACGAAGGTTGTACCGGCCAGCGTCGACACGTTTCTGGTCCTTTATGCGAAGGTGGGCTAGCTGGCGTACTTCTGCTCGTTGGGTGACCAGGTGGGCGTCGCCGGTGCCAATGTTCGTCGGGTCGTGAGGCAGCATGGCGTCGAGCATCGTTGTTAGCTTTCTGCCGTGCACCAGCCGAAAAGGTGTAATCCCAGTGATTTCTTGAACCACCGTGTTGTACGCAACCGTGACGTAGTGCAACACCTCATCCCACGTCTTGTGTTCTACGTCCACGTACATCGATATCATGTCGGTGATGGTCTTATTTGGTCGCTCCGTCGGTCTGCGTGTGGTATGCCGTGGTCCGGTGGTGGTCGGTGTGGCCCAGGCGGAGAATCCCCTGTGTCAGTTGCGCCATGAACGAGGAGCCTCCGTCAGTATTCAGGACTTGGGGAGTGCCGTGTTGGAGGACGATAGGCTCAACGAACAAGTTGGTTACTTTCACGGTGGTTCCCGACGGGAGTGCTTTTGTCTCGGCGTACCCGGTGAGATAATCAGTTGCCACGATTATCCAACGGTTTCTCTGCGTCGACGGAGAGAAAGGTCCAGAAGATTCATTCTTATATGCTGGAACGGTGCAGTCGGAGGCGCGATCGGCTGCAGGAAACCTGCCGGCTTCGTCGGTGATTTCTTCCGTCGTTGGCATTCGTGGCACGAACGGACGTAGAGGTGGACAGTCGATCTTTGGGAGCTTGGGCCAGTAGTGTTTTTTCTGATCCGTGCAAGAGTCCTGCTGTAGCCAAAGTGACCAGATGTCGGGTCGTTGTGGCAGACTTGGAAGACATCTTCCTGAAGACAAGTAGAAATCACCAGGAGCCACGTGGAGTTGCTGTCCCCGAAGTTTTCTTTGTACAGAATACCTCTCCGGACGGCGAATCTTGGCAGGGCACATGAGAAGACTGGGGGATCGTACTCCCTCGTCCCTCCAAATGGCCGATCAGTGCGCGCAGCTCAGGATCGTCCCACTGCAGCGCTGCCATACCGTGAACGGTCACTGCGCCGAGAAAGTGATCGTCGTCGTTGTCGTCTTTGGAAGAGCCATTAGCTGGCTCGACGGGGGCTCTGGACAGGCAGTCGGCGCCGCTGTGTTTTCGGCCTGAGTTGTAGACCACGGTCATGTGATACTCTTGGAGTCGTAGGCTCCACCCAGCGAGGTCCCCCGATGGGTCCTTCAGGCTCGCTAACCAACACAGAGCGTGGTGGTCGGTGACCACCCGAAAAGGGCTCCCGTACAAGTACGGGCGGAATTTCCTGATGACCCAGACGACGGCCAGACATTCCTTTTTGGCCGTCGAGTAATTGCGTTCCGCGTTCGACAGCGTCCGGCTAGCGTATGCGATCAGGCGCGCTGCACCCTCTTGTCGTTGGACCAGTACCGGTGTCTTGTATTGCTGGCGGATGTTAACCTCCGTTACGGCTGATTGGTCGATGTGGCCGAGAGCCGGTGGTGACTGGAGCCGTCGCTTTAGCTCGTCGAACGCCTGTCGTTCTTCTCCACCTCATTCGAAGTTCACGGCGTCTTTTGTGAGGTGTGTGAGCGGCGCAGAAAGCTTCGCTCAATCCCGAACGAATCGCCGGTAGTACGTGCGAAGTCCCAGGAACCTTCGGACGGCCTTTCTGGCGGTGGGCGGTGGAAATGACGCTTCGGCCCGAGTCTTCTCAGGTTCAAGATGTACACCTTCGTTGCTCACAACGTGGCCTAGGAACTTCAGTTCGCCGTAGGCGAACCGGCACTTCGTCGGCTTGAGGGATAGTCCTGCAGTCCCAATTGCCTCAAAAACGACCCAAATGCGGCGCAAGTGCTCTTCGAAGGTGGCCGAGAATGCCACGATGTCGTCGAGGTAGACGAGACAGTTCTGCCATTTGAGGCCTGCCAGGACGGTGTCCATAACCTGTTGGAGCGTTGCCGGGGTCGTGCACAGTCCGAAAGGCATCCCCTTGAACTTTTACAGTCCGTTGGGCGTGAAGAAGGCGGTCCTTTCTCCGTCCCGTTTGTCGACTTCGATCTGCCATTAGCCACTCTTAAGGTCCATCGACGAAAAGCATCGGGTGTGGCGCAGCCGGTCCAGCGTGTCGTCTATTCGGGAGAGTGGATACACGTCATTTTTCGTGACCGCGTTGAGCCGCCAGTAGTCAACGCAGAATCGAAGCGTTCCGTCCTTCTTCTTCAGCAGTACGACTGGAGAGGCCCAAGGGCTGCTGGAAGGCTGAATGATGTCGTCGTTGAGCATCTCTTGTACCTTTTTCTGAAAGGCCTCTCGTTCCTTTGGGGAGACCTGGTACGGCGGCCGATCGTCGTCGTTGGTAACGATGCGGTGTTTCGCAACTGTTGTCTGGAGCACCCTCGACATCGTCGCAAAGCAGCCGCCGAATTCGGCGAGGAGGTCTCCGAGCTGTCGTTCCATGGCCCTGAGCTTGGGTTTAACGTCAAGCTGCGGTGGCGGCGTACTCTACGGCTCACATGGCGAGGGTTCGTCGGAAATCGCGGCGATTTCGGCGTTGGCTCGGAGTTCCTCGACGTGTCCTACAGCGGCACCTTTTGTGAGTTGCTGCGCCTCCGGTCCAAAGTTTGTCACGAGGACCACAGCATGTCTATCCTGCAGCTCTGTTATACCCCTTGCGACGCCTATTCCTCTTCCAAGACGCAGTTGGACGTTGCCTTCCAGAAGGACTTTCCCGCGGGTGACTGCATTGGTCGCAAGGCCAATGCCATTGGCCTTGCGACCAATGGCATGCTATTAGACGGGCGCAAGAACATTCGACCGTGGCGGCAGGTTCACGTGGTCAGCAATGACTCAGACGTCGGCTGGCGTCATTTTGGATCCTTCCGGAGATAGGACGGGCTTTCGCAGCGTCAACCTGTTTGCTCTAGGGTGGGTCACGGCACCGTACTCACAGAGGAAGTCGTCTCTCGAAGAGTCCTTGAGGACGACGAATTTTACGGGACAGGTCTCCCCGTGGATGTCCACGCGCGCAGTACACCTTCCCACTGGTGTGATGAGATGTCCGCCGGCGGCTCGTATTTTCGGGCCATCCCACGGCGTCATCACTTTCCGAAGGTGGAGAGAGAGCTTCCCACCTAAAAGGATTAGTCTGCTCCGGTGTCGCAAGTGCTTTCGCGTCGTGGCCGTCGATGGTAACGCCGAGGTCATTCGACACCGCCGCAGAACCGTCGTTCCGGTGCGTCTCGTCACTGGTGTGGGAGCCCTCCGACGTAGGTGGAAGATATTGGCGTTGTTCGTCTTTGGCAATACCACCTCCCGGCATTGCCGCACTTAGTTTTCCCGGCAAGGCAGGGGGGACAGGCTTTACGGCACGACCGATGGACAGGTGATGCAGGACGTCGCGGTGAAGGCGAGCGAGCTTCTTGCGGTACAGTGGGTGCAGGAGACGGTGGACGGCGAAGATAGTCGTCGCTGTCTCGTGGGCGCTCACCGTACCGTGGTGAACCATCTTGAATTAAACTGAGTCTGGGGCAGAGAGTAAACACCAAGACGTAGAAGACACAGAAAATAGACATGACGACGTCTCAAAGTCAGTTAACTCGTTTATTTAGTCGACCTTCTTATATAGTCTCAATCTGAAGGTCATCTCCACCAACACAAAAGGACGAAGTCTATACAGTTCAAGAGCCACAGTATCCATCACACAATGCAAGAACGTTAACAAACTTAAATATCTACGTGATAAGGCAGCATCCATAAACTTTCAAACTTGAACGAAAGAAAATCTTCCCATTTTATTCTTGAACACAGTTCACATTTCTGACTCATAAAACGCCCTCTCCATCTACCAGAAAAAAAAATCCACCACCGAAACAGTTTCTTGGTTGACACACGTAAAAAAACACACAAACAAAATCAAAACAGACTGTGTTTTACAGATCTTTTGGATGATCACAGAGAAGGTCGCACTTTAAACAACAAAAGTAGCACTTAAGATTGTCCGCATTCTTGCACTGTGTATTCTAAGGTTCTCCAAATTCTTGCATTGTGTACTAGAGACTGCGGCGCTTGAAATGTATAGACTTGGTCGGTCTGTGTTGGAGGTGATGTCGACGCGAGATTGAGTATATAGAAGGAGGTGGACTAAATCAACGAGTTCAATGAGTTTGAGACGACGTCCTATTTTTTTGTCTCTTCTACGTTTTGATGTTTCCTCTCTACTTCAGTCTCAAGTTAATTCAACATGGTTAATATTCACCAGCACGCCTGCACACGTACGATATTTTCACCGTATATATATATATATATATATATATATATATTGGGAATGAGTAAAGATTGACAAGTACCCCCGTAGTAATATCGTGAACGAAGAGGGGAAACGTGATTATTGAATTTCTTGCATTCACGTTAAAGGGCCGGTGCAACGATTTTATGATTAAAAAATTTGCATCTCGTCATTTTTACGTTATTTATCGTGTCCCGGAGGATAGAGAAAACACCTCCTTTATTAAAAATGTCACGATTCCGCTGCATAATCGCAAAGCAAACGTCGAGCTTTTTCCCCCACTTGCAGCCCCAAGTGGCAGCCGAAGAAACTACGGCGAAAAGATTACGTGACCACGCTCGGCTCTAAGCTGCAGCATAACGCCCGCTAATGTCAGCAGAGAGAGGGAGAGGAAGCGTCCTCCGAGATAGCACACGGGAACCTACCACGGCACTCCGAATGACGTCACTGGGAGTGCGACCAGGTGTGACCCTGAAGACTGGGAGTGAGTTGAGGGTGCCCGAAATGCCAATATTTATCTTTTTTTCACGCAACAACTAGGACACGCAGGCGAAATCGGTTTTCTGTTCTTTACTTCAGAAGTGTCAGAGTGCAACTTCCACAAATCTTTGACCGAAGTCCGGAAATCGTTGCACCCCCTTTAAGTAGTGTGAAAGGGAAAGAGAGCTGGCAAAATATTGGGCAAGGGCTGTGAATCGAATCCGCAACCTTCGCCTATCCGGGGCGACACATTATCCGATTAGACCATCCCAGTCGCTCATTTCGGCGGACTCAGTTTTTGACCAGCTCTCTGTGTACTGTTAGTTTCAAATTCGCTTAAATAGGTAGAAGAGGGCCGTTGCGAAATTAGGGCCCGCGCTAGTTCCGACTGGAGGCAGTGAAGTGGCACGCCATGTCAGCTTGCAGATATCGGAAAGGACACGTCTTTCAATATATCTAGGGAACCACTCCTCCCCATAGGGACGGGCTGCACCGTATATATAATGGGAACGAGTGAAGATTGACAAGTAAAGACGTAGTGATATTGTGAGGGAATAGGGAGAAAGAAATTTAATTTCTTGGATTGACGTCAATGAAAGCAAAAGGGAAAGAGAGCTGGATATAAACTGGCCCACGAGCGGGGATCAAAAAGGCATCCTTCGGCTATCCGGGGCGACGCATAACCGATTAGACCATCTCAGCCGCTGATTTTGGCGGATTCAATTTTTGACCAGCTCTATTTGTACGGTTAGTTTCGAATTCGCTTAAATGGGGTAGAGGACAGCCATTGCTGATATAAGGCATTTTCTACTTCCGAGTTGCGGCAGTGACGTCGCTTATAATTTCGGCGGCTGGCGAATGTCGGAAAGTGCCTGTCTTCCAAGACATTTAGGGAACCACTCCTCCCCATAGGGATGGGTTGCACCGTGTATATAATGGGAAGGAGTGACGATTGACAAGTGCAGCCATAGTAATATTTTGAACAGGTGTTTAAAGCAAAGACATTAAAAAAATCATAAAATTATTGCATTCTAGGTAAAGCAATAATTTTCACAGGACCACAATACTCGTGGTGGCCGACGTCAGAAATTGCGCGATACTTACTAATTAGTTCGGTAAATATTTAAAAACAACTAATTAACGTTTTAATAAATGAAAATAAACATACGATTGCATTTAGAATCTTGCTGAGCGTCATTAAGAACTAATAAATCAGTGCTCATTCGAAAGACTTTGAGCCCATTGGAAGCCTGGTATTGCGCTAAAGTTACCACTCGCGGAGCAAGTACAAGGCTGGGGATCTGATAAGGGATGGAAAAACCGCGCGGAGCCTTAAGGCTGTTTCTCATGCTACGATTCTTGTCCTAAATCTGTGCGATTTCTAGTAAATGTGCGATTAAAATCGCAATCGCACTCTCACAGCGGCGCTGCGACTGTTTTCCACCAAGTATGGTATTTTGTCGCAGAGTTGGTGTGGTCACTTTATCGTCAACCACCCGTTCACTGGCGAGCTTTTATTCGCGACAGTTCCGTATTCGAAAAATAAATTTAGGCACCATAAAGATTTTGGTTTAATGCTGAAGTTTTAAACATTTCTTGTTACATATTGTATTCGTTAAACATTTATGTTTATTAAGACGATTTCGTTGAATTTTAGGCAATGTCAAACACGTCGCGTCCTCGCCCGAGCAGCCGATTACGCCGACAGAAATCGCGCGGTTGTTGGAGCATGTGAAACCGAACATTGCGATCGCACTCGCTGCGTCGGCTGTGGCACCGATATTTTTCGCAACAGTTGTTGCATGTGAGACAGGCTTTATCGCAACGGCCAGCCTTGTATCTACTCCCCGTGTGGTAACGTTTGCGCAATACAGCGCCTCGCGCGTTCAAAGTGTTTGTGAAAATGACTGATTTAGTGGTTTTTGATGAAGCTCAGAAAGGTTTTATTTAGAACCGTTTGCATATTGTACACTAATTAAAAGGAATAAAATCATCATTTTAAGAACATTGCGAGATAATTAGAATGACACATTTTCTGACGTCCGCCATCACGAGTAATGCTGTCCCGAGAAAATTATATCTTTACCTTGAATATACAGAATATAGGGAATTTATGTGATTCCTCGCTGAGAATCACGGTGTATATTAAGAGCGAGTAAGATTGACAACTGCAGCCGTAATAATATTGCGAACCAAGAGGGAATGGGAGTGAATATTGCATTTCTGGCGTTCCGTTGCCGATGCATATATATAAATATAAATATATATATATATATATATATATATATATATATATATATATATATATATATATATATATATATATATATGGTGTTTCAGAGAACGCAGGCCAAATCGCTCCTGCGAAAACTACTCATCGCAACAAAAAAAGACTTGTGGCGTTTTGGGCCTGGGCGAGGGGCCTATTTTGAAAAATTATTAAAGTTTGGGATAATTAGATGTTTACTTTTTTGCGTAATTAACTTTTTAATATTGTGTTTAGGGCATGGTTTCAATTAGAAAATCGCTCAGTATCACCAAAAACACTAAATCAGCAAATTGCAAAACGATAGAAGGCACGCGAAGCTTTTTACGGCTTTCTGAAAAACCGCACAAATTCGACGGGTTTTTAAGTAACGGTTAGCTATCACAGCGCATCTCGGCCCCGGCGGCACCGCGCCCCGTGGAGAGATAGTGCAACCAATTTCTGCTGCGCTATCATCGCGCGGCGCAGCAGAGTCTGGTTGCACTATCTCTCCACGGGGCGCGGTGCCGCCGGGGCCGCGATGCGCTCCGATAGCAAACCGAAACTTAAAAACCCGTCGAATTTGTGCGGTTTTTTCAGAAAGCCGTAAAATGCTTCGCGTGCCTTCTATTGTTCTGCAATTTCTTGATTTAGTGTTTTTTGATGATGCTCAGCAATTTTGTGATTAAAACGATGCCCTTAAACACCACATTAAAAAAGTTAATTACGCAAAAATTATTAACAATCTAATTATCCCGGACTTTAATAATTTTCCTAAATAGGCCCCTGGCCCAGGCCCAAAACGCCACAAGCCTTTTTGCCTTGCGATGAGGAGTTTTCGCAGGAGCGATTTAGCCTGCGTTCTCTGAAACACCCCATATATATATATATAGATAGAGGGAGAGAGAGAGAAACGTAGCGTAGGATGACGAAAATTTTATATGGAAGAAGACGCACCTGAGGCGGTTGTTGGAGTTTTTGAGAACATATTATTGGTAAAGTCGGTCGACGTTTCGGCCTGAGACAGGCCTTCTTCATGACTGTCTCAGACCGAAAAGTCGACCAACTTACCAATAACACATATATATATATATATATATATATATATATATATCGGGTATTTCAATTTAATTTGAACAGATTTATTACAAAATAAATCGTAAAAGGTGCACTAATACAGTGCGGGCCGGTGAGTTATACGGCCAGGCGGACATCAGATCCGTGGATAATCTTTGAGATGAGTCGAATATTTAACTAAACTTTATTATTTAACATTTTAATGCAAAAAATAAATATATGGTTTCAATTAGAAACATGCGTAGTATAATCGAAAACTACTATATCAGTTAATTTTACAACGTGGGAAACTCGGGGGCGCACGAAAGTTACCAGATGTGCAGCAAAAGCAAACGTAGCAGTGGCTGAACGCGATGATAACCTAATCATCCGGTTTTGCCAGTGCTAGCTTTGCGCCTGCTGCTCGAGTGGTAACTTTGGTGCGCTCCCGAGTTTCGCACGACCTTATACTGTTTGTAAAATTGACTGATATAGTAGCTTTCGATTATACTACGCATGTTTCTAATTAAAATCATATATTTATTTTTACTATGTAAAAATATAATATTGAAGTTTATTTAATTATCCCACCTATCTCAAAGAATAGCCGCCGATGTGACACCCACCTGGCCGTATGACTCACCTGTACAAGCCATATTAGTTATCATTTACTAAACGTACCAACTGAGCAATCTTTTCGCGTCTTCACCCGTCCAACGCGTGTTGCGATGTTAGGGCGGTGCCTGCTCCCATCTTAGAGCATAAAACTTTTACGTGTACCCAATTCATAGTCAAACGTGATATATACCCGTCGTTTCACGTCTCTGTAAACGAGGAGAATTTGGACAAAATCAATACTGATGACGTCTGGCCCATTGGTTTGTTCTATAAACAATTTTTTAGCCATTAAGGGTTGATGAAGATACTTCAGCTGTAATGCCGACTTAGCAAAAAAAATCATTTCTTTATGCAGTGTCCTTTATTCTATCAAAACGTTCGCTGTCTACGTACTAAAGCTAACACAATCTATAACAATATATATCTGAGAGATTATGTTATAAATTTATGAAGCGAAACATGGTTTAGCAGCTCTTTCCATCATCGGACTACTTTCATCGACCATATACTGTATTTCGAAGAGATCGGAATTATAAAGGCATGTCGGCGAACTTCGGGGGGGATGTACTTGTTGCTGTCAAAAACGTTTCCAGGTGGTACGGCGATTTGACCACGAATTTAGTGATGAATTTGTCTGAGTGGAAAATACTTTTTCTGATTCGAACTTGCTTTATGGTACATTTTACTTCCCGCCGACCCTTGATGTCACCAGATTGATTTTCACAAGAAATGCTTTGCACGGCGACATCGAGAGAAGGCCCTATGGCATCGATGAATTCGACAGCCACTTGAAACGGTAGGCGTCCTCCAAGAAGTGGTGGGTTTTGGGGTATGCTAAATGTCCCACGTGTGGCTGCTTAACCTGCTGAACGGAGCGGCTTAACAGAAGTAAGTCGAGGCTGGACGAATCATCGTTAAGGGCCGTACTTGCCTCGTCGTGGATCCGGTCCAGCAGGAGCTCCGCGTAAGGCTTCACTTGGTGGCGTTCGACGTCCCGAAAGACGCCACCCGGAGGGCCTCCGCGGAATACGGTGAGGTAAAAGTCTTTGCCTTTGACCGCTAGAAAGTGCCGGGATTTGAATAGAGTACGGTCAACCAGCCGCATTTTACGGCTGGTACTCAGGGAAGGGGTGACGTTCGAGCTCCTGCCATACCCGCTTCGCTTCGGCAGGGCCACGGCACGCGTGGTATTGCCTGGGTGAGCCCCCATCTGCCTCCGGTGTCACAGGACAGGACTTATCCGTCGGGAGTGTTTTGTGCCCAGGTGCTCTAAGTGCAGGGCCTTTGGCCACGAGCAGCCCGATTGTGTCAGCTCGTACGCCCGTGCCGTGGGACGAGGAGCTGCTGAGGAGCAAAGCGAACTGCTCATGGATGAAGACGAGGCAGAAAAGGCCCCTGCAAGGAAGACCTCCGCAGCGACTTCAACCAAGAAATCGACAGTGAAGGGCAAGGATGACCTTCCGGACCATGGCTCTTCGGAGGCATCGACCTCTGCAGTGAAGCAACTGAAGCCTGAATCCCAAGAAAAAGATCGAGACCAACCGGGGATGACCGAGGTTGTGGGAAAGGGGGCAAGCCCCACACAGACGTCTATCGACATACCTACTCCAGCAGAGATGGACTGTGAGGCGGCCTGCTTAAAGCGTCCCCACGAAGACAGTTCGGAAACCTGTCGAAAACAACGGCTATGTAGGCTTGAGAAGCAGTTGATGGTGCGAGATGGCTGGAAGAGCGTCGGGACACGGCCGAGTATTTATTCACAGAAGAGGTGTGTCAAGCCTTTAAAATAAGCTAACGTCTGTGCGACCAGTCTTCAGTGGTGATGACTAGCGAATGTTAGCACTGTACGTTTGGCCTGACACTGCTTGGCGATAGTTACGCTAGATAAGTACTTACATCGTGTAGCGACCCTCAACGTTCGAGGTGTCGCAGACAGAAGAAAGCAAAGGCAATTATATCGTCTCGTGATTGTGGAAGACCTCGACGTTGTCGCGTTGCAGGAAACAAAAGTCGAGAGCGAACACCATACCGAGTGTATGGTGCGGCCTTTTACAATGTGTAGCATTGTTTGCGCGAGCCATGACGTCGGGGCGTCGTCGGGTTGCATTATTATTATACGGAAAAGTCAAGGTGCCGTGGTGCAATCGGTAACGTCTGGTGAGTCTGGCCGGTTTGAGGTGTGCGACATGCCCTTTTCGGCTCTAGACTGGCGGGTAATTTGTTTATATGAGCCTACTAGGGCCGAAGAAAGACGGTTATTTTTCGAGGACATACACCCCTACTGTCAGTGTAATTGTTTGCTCACATTACTCGGCGACATTAATTGTGTGTGCGAGCCACGTCACAATAAAAGCTCCACGCCTTATAGAAATGCCAGTACGTCAACTTTAAAAAAAATATCATCAGTGACTGCAGTTAACAAGACGTCAGAGGATGTCTCAGTAATGAAATGGCGGTACAGTATACCCACTTCCAAGGGGTAAGCCATGCTCGCCTAGACAGGGTTTATGTTTCGCTGGAAGTGGACCATTCATGTTGTGACTACTTTGTGCTCCCAGTATCGTTTAGTGATTATTGTCTAATGAAGTTCAGCATAAGTCAATAAAAGGAAAAGAAGTAAAGTTTTTAGTTGGAACTAGTGGAAAATAAATGGGAAGCGTCTAGAGGACGAAATTTTGCAGCCCAAGTCCATTCCTTTTGAGAGGAAAGACAAAAGCAGCAGTGAACCGTTTTAACGAAGTCCGATTTAAAATTTTATAAACAGCACATAAAACAAAGTGCGATTAAAAGAGTTGACGCCATTTCGTAGATAAAAAGAAAGACCGAAGCATTACTACCAGGAAATTCGCAAGCAAATATCAAAGAAGAATGCAGTGCAGCGGGCACATTCAAGGATCACATTCATTCGCTGAAGGCAGAACTTGATACTAGGGATAAGCATTGTTATCAAGGGGCGCTAGTTAGAGCGAGGGTTCAAAAAATAAGCATGGAGGAGTCACCCACGAAGCGATTGTTGGGCATTGAAAAACGTTACTCTCGTCACAACGAAATAACTGAATTTGAACGGGACGGAGCAGCTACGAGCGATAAGAATGAGATTGAGACAGCATTCTTTGAGTATCACAGTGAGCTGTTTTTTGCCAGTCCCGTCGATGTTTTTAAAACAAATTTCAGTCTGGCATGCCGAGGTTAGAGGACGAAACTAAAGAACGGTAGGAACAGCCTATTACTAGCGAGGAAGTTATAATACCAATAGACGCTCTAAATCTAGGGAAGTCTCCAGGGCAAAACGGGTTAAGGGCTGCCTTTTTAGGACGTTCAAGTGTAAAATTTCACCAGTCTTAAGTAAACTTTTTAATGAAGCTTTCAATGTAAATGCTCTTCCACCGTCCTTCCTTACGTCCCACACAGTTTTAATTCCGCTCTCACAAAACACTGTCCGTCTTCGTCACGTCAAAGCCAATCGTCCAATAAGCCTAACAAATGTCGATTACAAAATTGTAATGAAAATATTGGCCAGAAGGTGACAGTGTGCTATACTGAAAATAGTGGTGCCTCAGCAAACTTGTGTAAATAGAGGAAGAACAATACACACCAATATTCATATAGCGCGTAGCGTACTGGAGTGTTGTGATGCAATGCAAGGATCTGTAACTATGCTACAAATAGATCTGGAGAACGCGTTCGATCGCGTCCCGCATGACGTTTTTTAGCGGTCTTAGATTGCATTAATGCTGGCTCAGTAATACAGGAAGGGGTGCGCATGGCGCATGGCGGTTGTACGACGAGACTCATAATCAATAAGGCAGTTCGAAACAGTATAGAAGTGCAACGTATTGCCGACAAGGGTGCCCTTCGTCCCCCTTCTTTTCGTGATTTCTATGGAACCTCTATATTTAGGTGTTATTAGAGACAGTATAATTAGATTATTTAAGCTGCAATCGTATGAGGTACGGGTCTTAGCATACACGGGCAATATTGTAATGTTTTGCTCTACATACGAGGGCATAGTTTAGGTAGTAAACACGGCAAAACATTTTTGTGCAGCAAGCAGAAGTGCAGACCATTGAAACAAATACTTAGGTTTCTGGCATGGCGAGTGGAGTACGACTGCAAGAGTGTGTATGAGCATGAAGTGGGTTACCACCCCAGAAAAATATTTTGGTGTACCACTGGGGAACTATCGCGATAGCGAGCCCTACTGGCGCAATCAGGCAGTAGAGCTACGTGAGAAAGCGGATACGTGGAGAGGGAGTGAATTGTCAATTTCGCACGCGCCATGGTATGCAACGTGTTTTTTATCAACAAACTCTTGTGTGTAATGCAAGTTTTACATTGTTCTCGAGTAAATGTATAAATATTTCATCGGATTTTTGCCATGTTTATTTGGGGCTCCTCGAGAGAAAAGATGAGTACAATTAACCTTTTCCGGCATGTCTGGAATGAGGGCCTTGGCCTGTCACATTTATTTTTGCGTCAAATAGTGAGCCGTTTTTTTTTGTGATGCCAGTGACCCTTTTCTTGCACCTAATGTGCCAAAGCACGCTGGGTAGGGCATTGCCCGAGTGTTGTTGTCCCAACATCAACGGTGCCAGGAGCCCTGCATGGCTACCTCAAAGAAGTGGTGGAATCTTGTCGCTTCTTAGCAGCCCAGTTTTCTGTGAACTACTTGAGTAGTCTGACTCGTAAAAGATTGTATAAGTTCCTTCGCGATGTTGTTTTCCCAGTTCCTATGTATAAAGCTCTGTTCAACGATGGCCCAGGATTGAACGTGTTAAAACGTGCGAAGCGGATGTTAGTGCCTCCCGGCGTCAAAACGGTTTTCTTTAAATTACATTCTAGCACCTTACCGGTAAAGACATGATTGAAAAAGAAGGGGTTGTTCGTGCCATGGGGTGCCCATTGCCTCCTCGGCGAAGAGCCGGAGACGATTGAGCATGTCCTTTTTGGAATGTTGGGATGGGGTCTTTCTGTGGGACGTGCTTCAACGTACCCTAACGAAAGACTTGCCGCTTGATCCACGCGGAAGCAAGCCTCTGCCGGTAGAAAACGAAGATGGCTTTCCAAATGAACTTGGTAATGCCACTGTGTTTACACAGCATTTTGCGGATTCGGATGGCCGTGCGTCATGTTGATAGTGATGTACGCGAGGCAAGTGCATATTTCCGCGACACTGTTACCTCTTACGTCGCAGTCATGAAGGCCCAGCAGAGTGAGCCTAAGTGTCTTTCGCGCATCCTAGCGTTGTTGACCATGAGCCAATTGTAGTTCCACCATGCTGGCCAACGCAGGCTGGCCATTCAATCACTGTCTTAGCGATGAAGCCTTAGAGAGCGTTGTTGTTGTGTCAACCTGTCAGACTCAGGTAATAAAGATTAAAAAAATTGGCCAGCCGAGCTAAGCGCTGCTTCCGCTTCTTGCACGATTAGCAGCCGCATCCGCTGCCTGACGCTGCCTTCGCTGTTTTCGCTTCTCATTGGTTTACCACGCGCGCATTGGCTTCCGTTTGTGACGTCGCGCTCACTCGCCTTTGTCTTTTACTACTTTCCTCCTCTCTTTCCGGGGCACATCTCTATGCTCTGTTTTGTCCGTAGACGGACAGCGTCAGCTTTTTGCTCTCATGTAGGTATTAATGCTAACGCATTAATTAGCTTGTTGTGCTATGGGTAAATTGCGAGTATAATCTGCAAAATAGCAATATATAAAACAATGTTTTTAACTTCATGTCGTTACCGAGTTATTTGCAGCCATTAATTTAATATATGGCTGAAACCACATTGTAACTTACTGGGCAAATGATAAGCAAGGTGTATAATGCAGCTTTTCATTATCTTCAGGGATTCCCATGATTTCAAAGCCAATCCTCTGCTCGTTCTGGATTGGCCTATCACCCTACAAAAAGGCACCGGAGCCTGGCGTATGCGACTATATTTTCATGGACAGCCTCTATGAAGAAAATCCCAATGTAACCATCTTTGACGTTCAAAACGGGGCCATTCAGCGGCTCATGGTGGCCGCCAAAGATTATTCCAGATATACAAAATTCAAGACGGGATTCGGGCTGTTTATAAACTACAAGTAAGTCCTATATTTATAATAATTATAATAAACAAATAATGATCATAACAAGTATAATAGTAATAATAATAAGAAGAGAAATATAATAATCAGTGTTTATTATAGTGTCCAGGAACAACCGATTGGGGCTTGTGCTGACACACTTAAAAAGAGCAAAAACACACGTACACACGGGTGCAGAATGGGTACGTAGTTAACCAGTCTGAGAATAAAAATACAACCAAGTACGAAGGACACTTAAATAAAAAAAGGAAGATTAAAAGCACAAAACAGAGGCTTCACCAGGTGTGAGGGCAAAAAACAAATGCTTGGATATCGTACTGACAAATATCAACCTTCAACTGAATGGACCTTTTCTTGCAAAACGAAGTTTCGAACAGCGTTCCCGAACTTGCTCCGGTATGAGTTAAACATATCAATTGTGTCAGAGCAACGGTTATAATACACAGCCGATCTTTGGATGGAGTTTAAGTGGCAAATATGCCGAGCATTATAAAAAGAAGATGATTGAAGCCGTGTAGGCACACCTGGAACAGTCAAGTTCACTTCGGAAAGAAGGCTTGGAAAGCTAATTGAGCAGTGCAGGGTCTTAAACAAACAAAAAAACGATCTGCCTTCGCACGACGATGCTGCAGGCTCAACAGGTTGACGAATGGCGAGTAATAACCGACGTTTAAACAAGAATCACCTGTCTCAGGGTAACGATATTTATAAATAAACATAATTTGTTTTGTACTCGCTCGACAGATAATCTGTTAGTTTTGGAAATAAACGTTCCAAACAACCGAGCCATACTTTAGCTGGGATATGACTAAAGAACTGTACAGCGTGAAAAAAAGGACGGGCTTTTCAATTCCCTCCTTATGCGAGACGCGGCACCTAACGTGTGCATGGCCAATTGAACCGCTCTCGTAACTTGAGTGTAAAATCACAGAGTTAAATGAAAAAACAACACCAATGTTCCTCTTTTCACTTACACTGACAGCGGTTTGCCATGGTAACTATACAAAACTATTTATCGTGGGTCTTGCGTGAATATGTAATTACGTTTGTTTAAGAATGGTTCAAAAGGAGGTTTTTGTCGAAACGCCAATTTCCGTAGGAATACGCGTCATTCTGAAGCGTAATGTAATCCTGTAAGGCCAATATTTTTTTTTAAAGTTTTATATCAGCAGCCTACCACAGAACTTAAGATTTTGATATAACTTGAGATCCATCATTTCCAAAAATACTGAAAAAGATAGGACCCAAGACAAATTCCAGTGGCGCTCGAAAGCTTTCCTTGTACAAGCTCGAGGTAGTATTGTTGACGCGGACGTAAGCTTGCCTTTAGGAAAAATAGCTTTTCAAGAAATTTTAAACCGAACCGCATAGTCAGTAAGACGAAAGATAGTGTAACAGAATGTTGTGGTTGTCTACGCCGAAGGCCTTCCTCAGGTAGAAATAAAAACAAAACATGAAGCTGACCCCCAACAGCTTCAGATACAGCACACGTAATATATACGAGATTGGTAGACTTCGCTCTGCCGGACATGAAGCCATGCTGATTAGAAATGTTTATACTACAAAAATTGAAGGAGGGGAATTGATGAATTACCATTTCAAAGAGTTTGCAAAAAGAGGAGAGAAGATAAATTGGTCTGTAATTAGGAACTTCACCTCTATTTCCAGATTTCAGGACAGGAACAACCGCTGCCACTTTCCAGTGGTCAGGGAATATTCCTGTCGTCAAGGAGTTATTAAATATTGTGCACAGTATACGAGTAAATAATTCATGATAATCCTTAAAAATTGCAGCGGGTATCCGGTCATGACCTGCAGACAATGGGTTCTCATTTTCTAATATATAGCCTAACTTATTCCTCATCCACAACTACAGAACCTGATAGTTCACCAAACCCATCCGAGTGAGGCGATATAGTTGAGTAGCAGTTTGTGCTATTATTGTAGACTGAAGCAAAATGATTTGCCAACAACTCAAACATGCCTTTCGCATAGTCGCATTGCTGATTCAAGACAATTACGAGTTCAATAGTCTTCCCCAAGCGGGATTAAGCGTACCTCCAGAATTTCTTGAGATTTTTACGAGATCTGATTCTACCGTGTGAGAGTGCGCATGGCGATCACGGTTTATTATTTTATTACAACGCTTTATGTCCATTTTAAATTCAACTTCCGACCTTGGAATACCACTTTTCTTAGACCTCCGGTGCAAAACATCTTTCCGTTTTAAAGGCTTCTTGAGCTTAGGAAAGCGTTAGTTAGGGAAGGGAGATTTATTGGATGCTTTGAGAGGGATATATATATCCATCGCCTCTTCAACAACATTTGTGAGGAGATATACTTGGTCGTTGACGTCAGACGACTCCAAGATAGAAGCACAGTCAACACCCGACAGATTGTGTTACATTCCAGTGTAGTCCCCCCCCCCCCCTTGAATACTTATATTATGAGATGCGTCTGAGGAAGAATCAATAGAGGAACTGAGGACCAGATGATCAAAAACAGAAAGAACTACATCAAGAGCAGCTTGATATCTATCCTCAGGAATCATATATATTTCACTTGGAGCGACACGTACACAGTCGTCCGTATTTGAAAAGTATAAATCTAAAGCATTACCTTGGTAGCTTAGATTGCTATTGTGCTAAGTTATAAAAAAGAAGTAAAGTTGATGAGACAGTTCCACTTTTGTTTACAAAAACCCTAGTAGCGCACATCCTCGGCTCAGGCTAGGGCCAGACTGGCGCGAGCTAGAGCCAACTTGGCTCAAGCCTAGCACAAGCTTGCGCCGAACTGGCCTAAGTATGAGCCGGGGATGTATGCTGCTTAGGAAAGTTGTCAGTAAGAAGATTGAGCTGTGTAAGTTAATACCTGGAGCGTCAAAATCCCCCAAGATTAAGATATTGCTTCTTTTTGAGTCATTCACTGTATTTTCAATGTCAGCGAGACAACTTTGGAAACCATCTGGCGTCGCCTGAGGAGGAAGGTAAACAAACTATTAAAATGCGTTCTTTCCTACAGCACTCAATTTCCATCCACAGAGACACGGGAAATCAGCGTTTGGCTTGTGGGCTTCTTCAGACGAGTGAAGGAGTTCTTGACAAAGCGCACCTTTGAAATATTTAAAATGACAATTCTTCGGCCACAAAGCAGGGCCAGAGCGTTTTTCTAAATCTTGGGCACCTACAGACACCTGAAATGAGGCGCATGTATTGTAGCGAGTCTTCAGTTGGTGGTACTTCAGGTTTTCCACATTGAGTGAAGAGAGATGCCCAACTATGTCAGTAGAGGCGGAGACAGACCAAGCTTGTTCACAAAAAAAAATGTTTTCTGTTGGGAGGACGAGGGGCCAAGGCTCAGCTTGCATGCCACAGACGTGGCGGCGACTTGCGCAGGGATTCGAGCCTTCGGGCTGATCGAGTTTGGCTGAAGTGTGCGTGCATAATCTTAGGACGCAACGCTCACCAGCGCAGCTAATCAAGAATCATTTTCATTTGATGTCCAGGAGAGGCCATTCGGCCTTGGTGCTGGCACACCCAAAAATATAAAATATAAAGAACTGAATAGACTCAATACAACATAATGATTAAAACCAAATAACAATAAAACCAAAACTCAAAACACGCTTCTAGAAAAACGGAACATGCAAAATGAAAAAAGCGTCAGACGAACAGACATGACCGGGGAGAAGTGAGCACACACTGACATTCAGCCCAAAACAAAGAACGTTGACTATCATACAGATCAATGTAATCAGGCCTCCTCATAGGCAATGATGGAGCAAAGGGAGATATTATATAAAGCTTTTCTTTATATTCACTGAAATGCGTTCATGTCTGACATGACCATTGTGCGTTGTCGGCATATGAAAGAGAGGGTCATAATTGTCTGAAGAACATGGCACATAAAAAGGTATCGGCACACGCGTCGCTATGTGTGGGCTTGGTATAGATATGTGCCTGAGCAGACCAGGACAGTCAATTATATAGTGAACTGTTATAAACAAGAACAAGAAGTGTGCATTTTCCCGAGCTTGATTTAAAATGGATAAGTGTAGGTCACTCATTACAAATTTATTGTGCACTAAAGGCAGCGGATCACGAAAGTATGGGTATTTAAAGATTAGCAGAAATTTATTTTGAACACTCAATAGTTGTAAAAAGTTGCTCTTAAGGATGCCGTTCCACACAACGAATGCCTATTTCATATGATATCGTGGTAGTGCAGAGTACAGGAGAAGTAACGTCTTCTCAGTCGAAAACACTCATGACAATCTGCAGGCCATTCCCAGTGTATGATGTGCAAATAAAGTTATTTGAGACAAGTGAGCGTCAAATAGGAGAGGAAAGTCGAATAACAGTCAAGAATTTCGAACCTCACTAACGCGACATAAAACCTCCGAATGAATCCTGTATGGGAAACATACACTGTGAGTCTTCCGTGTGTAATTCAATACTTTTGTGTTTCCTTTGTTTAAGAGCCGACCAGTTGTCAAGCAGCAATTATCGAATGCACAGACATCCTATTGAAGAATCTCGCAATCTCTATCACTATGGATCTCTCGAAACCTTTTAGTATCGTCCGCATGTTGTAGAACCAAAGAATAGGGCACAACCAAAGACACATCATTCACAAAAACAGAAAAAGAAGTGGTCCCAGCACTGACCCATGAGGAACTCCGGAAGTGGCCTCAAATCATAGTGAATATTTCCACTTCACACGAACAAGACCCCGTCTACTCGAAAGGCAATCTCGCAGCCAATTGTACAGTGAGCCGCAAACACCACATCGGGACAGTTTGGACAACAGAATGAAGTGGACCACTGCATCGGAATTGTTGCTAAGATCAAATTGCTCAACAGCTGTTTTTCCTTTCGGGCAAACTGCTTTAGAAGCTACAATCATAACAGCAACCAAGTTTGTGTTTGTTTATCGTCCTGATATGAAACCATGTTGTTGCCAAACCATGTTGCCAAACCATGTTGGTTCGGCAACATTATGGTTTTAAAAGAAAGATATATATTTTATAAACTATCATTTGAAACAGCTGAAAACAGTGCATGGTTAAGAAACTAGTCAGTAATTTGAGACGTCTTCTCTACTACCCGATTCATACAGATGAATCAGAACGTACACTTTTCACATCTTGGGAAACACACCGAACCTCAAGGAGTTCTGAAAATGTTTGAAAGCACGGGTGGAAACAATGTGTGATAGGCCTTAACCAGAGGACCAGGAATCCCATTATGGCCAGTAGACAATGTTGGACTCAGCTTCTTGACACATTTGTCAATGATATCTTCATCAATGGCGAGTGTTGAAAAGTGTCCATCCATCTCAAATAAAAGCAATTGTGAATTGTCTAATATCCCAACACAATATCGCCGCCCACAGAGCCGAGAAAGCAACGCTCGGTCATGGTCTTCTAGAAGATTCCCGTTCATTCTCGCACCAGACGTAACTTTCCCTCTGTTTGTTGTTCTCGAAAGTGATATTTCATAGTCACCCCGAGCGCGCGACGCTCGAACTTTTTTGCCAAACTTTCGAGATAGCGACAAAGCAGAGGGAAAGTCACTTCTGGTGCGAGAATGAACAGGAGTTTTCTAGAAGACAGTGACCTAGCGTGCCGGCAACGTTGGAACGTTGCCGGCACGGCGCCGGCAACGTTCCAACGTGCCATGGACACCGTCCTGTCAGGCCTCAAATGGCAGAGCTGTCTCGTTTACCTCGACGACGTCGTGGTATTCTCGGCCAACTACGACGAGCATTTGCGACGCCTTCGGGCCGATCTTGAGGTAATAAGGACCGCAGGACTCACCCTCAAGCCGATGAAGTGCCGGTTTGCCTTCGGCGAACTGAAGTTCCTGGCCCACGTTGTGAGCAACGAAGGTGTAAGTCCTGACCCTGAGAAAACTCGCGCCGTAGTGGCCTTTCCACCGCCCACCGACAAAAAGGCCATCCGAAGATTCCTTGGACTTTGCGCATACTACCGGCGATTCGTTCAGGATTTCGCCAAGCTTTCTGCTCCGCTCACGCACCTTACGAAACACGCCGTGAACTTCTGATAGGGTGGAGAAAAACAACAGGCATTCGACGAACTAAAGCGACGGCTCCAGTCACCACCGATTTTTGGCCACTTCGTCCAATCAGCCAAAAAGGAAGTCCACACGGACGCCAGTAATACAGGACTCATAGCGGTACTGGTTCAACGACAAGACGGTGCGTAGCGCGTGATCGCATACGCTAGCCGGATTCTGTCGAACGCAGAACGCAATTACTGGGCGACCGAAAAGGTATACCTGGCCGTCGTCTGGGCCATCACGAAATTCCGCCCGTACTTGTACGGGAGTCCATTTCGGGTGGTCACCGACCACCACGCGCTGTGTTGGTTAGCGAGCCTGAAGGACCCATCGGGACGCCTCGCTCGGTGGAGCCTACGACTGCAAGAGTACGACGTGACCGTGGTCTACAAGTCAGGCCAAAAACACAGCGACGCCGACTGCCTGTCCAGAGCCCCTGTCGAGTCAGCTACCGGCTGTGCCAAAGACGACGGTGACGACGACGATCACTTTCTTGGCGCGGTGAGCATTCACGGTATGGCAGCGCTCCAGCGGGACGATCCTGAGTTGCAAGCACTGATCGACCACTTGGAGGGACGAGGGGTATGATTCCCCAAGCCTCCTCACGTGACCTGCCAAGATTCGCCGTCCGGAGAGGTATCCTCTATAAAGAGTACTTCGGGGACAACAACTCAACATGGCTCCTGGTGATTCCTGCTAGTCTTCGAGAAGAGATCTTCCAAGCCTGCCACGACGACCCAACATCTGGTTACCTTGGCTACAGCAGGACTCTTGCACGGATACGAGAAAAATACTACTGGCCCAAGCTCCCGAAGACCGTGCACCTCTACGTCCGTTCATGCCGCGTATGCCAACGACGCAAGAAACCACCGACGAAGCCGGCAGGTCTCCTGCAACCGATCGCGCCCCCGACTGCACCATTCCAGCAGATTGGAATGGATCTTCTCGGACCTTCCCCGCCGTCGACGCAGGGAAACCGTTGGATAATCGCGGCAACTGATTATCTCACCAGGTACGCCGAGACAAAAGCACTCCCGTCGGGGACCGCCGTGGAAATAGCCAAGTTCTTCGTGAAGTCTATCGCCCTCCGACACGGCGCTCCCCAAGTCCTGATTATGGACCGAGGCTCCTCGTTCAAGGCATAACTGACACAAGAGATACTCCGCCTGAGCCACACCGACCACCGCCGGACCACGGCATACCACCCGCAGACCAACGAGCTGTCGGAGCGACTAAACAAGACCATTGCCGACACGATTTCGATGTACGTGGACGTGGAACACAAGACGTGGGATGAAGTGTTGCCCTACGTCACGTTTGCGTACAACACGGCGATTCAAGAAACTACCGGCATTACACCTTTTCAGCTGCTGCACGGCAGAAAGGTGGCGACGATGCTCGACGTCATGCTGCCCCACGACCCGACGGACGACGGCACCGACGACGCCCAGCTGGTCACCCAACGAGCAGAAGAGGTACGCCAGCTAGCCTGTTTTCGAATAAAGGATCAGCAACGTGTGGACGCTGGCCGGTACAACCTTCGTCGCCGCGACCTGGAGTTCCAGCCCATAGACAGGGTATGGGTGTGGACGCCCATTCGCCGCCGCGGCCTCAGCGAGAAACTGTTAAAACCCTACTTCGGACCCTTCAAGGTCATCCGCCGCCTTGGGGACTTGAACTACGAGGTGCTCCCCGACGAAACCCGACCATCAGGATGCCGCCAGCCGCGACCCGAAGTCGTCCACGTAGTTCGACTCAAGCCTTCCTACGGGCGCTAGGATTACAACCCTGCTTGTTTATTTCGTTTCAACGTAAATTTTTTAGCCATTTATGTTTTCCTTTTGCGTTGCATTGGGACGATGCACATTTAAAAGGAGGGATAATGCCGCCCGCAGAGCCGAGAAAGCAACGCTCGGTCATGGTTTTGGGAAGATTCCCGTTCATTCTCGCGTACCAGACGTAACTTTCCCTCTGCTTTGTTGTTCTCGAAAGTGCCAGTTCATCCACTCCCCGAGCACGCGACGCTCGAACTTACTTTGCCAAACTTTCGAGATAACGACCCACACTTGATAAGCAGCTGCCCGTGACCTTGTCGAGTCAGTCTTGCTTGCGCTCTCTGTTTCGCCGCCGAATCGCCGCCTGCTTTTCTGCTGCCTCGACGCTCTTTCGTTACTTATTTTTAGTTGGCACAAGTTCGCCCATTAAACCTTTATTTTCAATTTACTTTTTGCCTACTTGTCGCCTTAATTCGTGACAATATACCTACCAGAAAATATAATAATAATAATAATAAAGTTTATTTCCCATTCGATATATGAATGGAGGAAACAGAGGGACAAACCTGTTTAACAGCTTGACGGAGCCCCTGCACCCTTACAGCTCCACATAGTAGATGAAAAATACAAAGCAACATAAAAAATAACAACATTGCATACAAACATAGATTGCAACCTATCGCAGAAAACTAATATATTCAATTCAAATAAGAAAATATATCTTGCATTGTGACAGACATTATATCAACGTTTCTGTTTAAGATTAAATTTAGTAAAGTAGGTAGCGTATATTTTAGGAACTGCATAGAATAGTTGTTATGGCAAAAGGCACAGTCCAACGTGCCGCCGAACGAGTTGGATGGGAGGTAACATGTTCCCTTACTTTAGAAAATTTGGCCAGAATATCCACGTTACTGTTTTTCTACCTTAAAGCGGACCATCAGTTTATACATATACATATCAAAAACGCGCTACAAATTATATTTTTCAAACAAACCCTCGGTGCTTGAATTATAAGAAACATTAGCAATGAGGCGGAACATTTTTTTTGTAAGAGATGTAATTTTGTAGATTTAAACTGGTGGCTGTACCCCATACCAAGTGGCAGTAGATTAAGGGGGATGTATATAGAGTTTTATATATAAGTAGTTTAACGTTGTTTGGTAAAATAAAACGGTTTCGTGAGACTAATCCAATGGCCCTCGACAATCTAGGAAGTATATAGCTTACATGGTCGTCCCAAGACAAATACTGGTTAAAAATAACGCCAATACTTTTGATATTCTCCACTATCTCTATAACATTTGAATTTATTACGATACTTTTCGTTATAATTAGGCTTTATTTTTTGTTCAAAAGAGAATTGCTTTGGTTTCACTACTATTAATTTTAAATCTGTTGTCGGATGTCCAATTTCGTAACCCTGTAAAAGTATCATTTGCGAAGTTCATCACTAGTCTTAGCCGAAAATAAATGGGTTGTATCGTCTGCATATATAACAAATTTAGCAAGAGAATCTATGTTAACAATATCTTTAATATAAATGTTAAATAGCAAAGGTCCCAAAATACTCCCCTGTGGTACACCGGAAAAACAGATTTTGTATTAGATGTAAAGCCCTTTAAATACACAAACTGCTTACGATTACTCAAGTATGACTGAAGCAACGTAAGTGCTTGGCCCTGAATTCCATAAAGATAAAGTGTTTTAGCAATAAATTGTTGTTTAGAAAGTCGAATGGTTTTGCAAAATCAATAAATACGGCTAAGGCTATTTGGTTTGCCTCAAAACTCTCTAAAATAAATTTGTTTTTCTACTAATGCTAGATTTGTCGAACGATGCTTCATGAACCCAAATTGATTATTAGTAATTACATGATACCTATTAAAAAATTTAACAGACGAATGAGAATAAGTTTTTCTAAGCCCTTAGAAAAATCCGGCAAGATGAGATAGGTCAATAATTATTTATGTCGTTCTTGTCTCCTTTTTATAAAGCGCAGACACTCTAGCTTTTTGCAAAAGCTGCGGAAACACCCAAGTTGAAAACATAAATTAAAAATCTTAGAAAGGAAGGCAGTGATCAGTGGTAAAACACATTTCACCGGCCGCATCTGCATACCATCGACACAGCTATGACTATTTTTTTAATTCTATAAAGACAGTAGGCACCTCTGTACCAGTAACTGGCAATAAAAAATGGAATCCCTAGTTTTAAAGGTTATATTATCAGATGCGGCATTTCTACAGTTAGTTTAAGGCGAATCTACAAACGTGTCATTAAATGCGTTTGCCAACGACACGCCAGTGGCTTTCTCCCCTGCAAAAATAATGCATTCTACATGATGGGACGTTTTGCCTTGTATAACTGAATTTAAGTTCTTCCATATAAGGTAAGAACGGCCTACAGTGTTTCTAAAGGATTCGTGATGAAAACGCTCCCTTGCTTTTCTCAGGGCGTTTGTCAGTTGATTACGGTAGGATTTAAAAGTCCGAATGTCACTGGGATCTGTAGTTTTTGTGAACTTTCTATGCAGCGCATTTTCAAAGATTTATATTTTCAAGTAGATCTACAGTTATCCATGGTTTCCGAATGCGTTTCTTCCCTTTAATTAGTTTGTAAGGAAAAGTGCTCTGCTAAGGGTTTTTAAACCGATCAGGAAAAAATGAAAGCCGTTTACAACTCCCTGTAATGCCGAATTGGAGCGCAGCTTTCGAGTAGGAGGGGAAGGCACGGGGGTGGGGGACACGTGACCTCGGGGGGGGGGTGTCACATGGCCTGGGGGTCACGTGACCTCGCGTGGTGGGGGGCGGAGTAATTTTCCCGCGAAATTTAGCGGGGAAAATTTTCCGCTAAATTTATTGGGAAAAATTTTCCGCTAGATTTAACGGGGAACTTTTCTGGTAGATTTAGCGGGAAAAATTTTCCACTAAATTTTGCGGGGAAAAGTTTTCCGCTAAACTTAGCGAGGAAAATTTTTCGCCAGATTTAGCGGGAAAATTTTCCGCGAGATTTAGCGGGAAAACATTTTCGCTAGGTTTAGCGGGAAAAAGTTTTCGCTAAATTTAGCGGGGAAAATTTTCCGCCAGATTTAGCGGGGAATTTCACCCATCATGCACCACGCGGTTACGCCGACGGCGACGGCGATGCCGCTCAAGCCGGAAACGGGCGCCTAAGAGCTGCGCTCTAAAAATTGTACGCCTCATCGGGATCGCTCTTTGGAAATATATCATCCCAATTTGTATCTGCCACACATTCCGCGAACCTCTCCAAACCATCCAACGTGACACACTTGTCTTGCGCAGAAGTTATTGGAAGTTTCTTCTTCTTGTTATTCATTTTGACACACATAAAAATTGGAAGATGATCACTGAGGTCATAATTAATTATTTTAGATCTTATACGACTTTATTCGTAATTTGTTATAAATCAATCAATCAAGGTTTTTGAGGTAACATTAACTCTGGTCGAAGAATTTTTGAGGCGAAGCTCCTTAGGGTCTAGCCTTGTCCGTCCGTCCGTCCGTCCGTCCGTCCGTGCTCACATAAAAAGAAAAAAAATATGTTTGCGCAGTCGACAGGATTCGAACCTGTGCGGGGAGACCCCACTGGATTTCTAGTCCATCCCCTTAACCACTCGGCCACGACGGCGAGACGAGTAGGGGGCTCTGAGATGTGGTAGTAACTCAAGAGCTGGGGTTTCTGTCATGGATGAAACGTTGCATGTAGCCGCTCAACGTCTATACAGGAGAAGGCGCTGTGGTCAAATGCGTATACAATCGCGTTAAAATTTGTAGCATTGGCTCAACGTTTATAGACGAAAGGGCGTTATGGTCAAATGCTCAAATGCGTATATAACCACGTTCCATACCACACATTCTCCTTCTGACATGGACCGCTGACTTAAGCGGTGGAGATGCGCTCCCACGGCTTCTAGCGGATCTAAGCTGATACGCTAGAACAACCACTGGCTCTGCATTTCACCGACCATACAGAAGTAATAATGAAGTCGAAACGCAACCCGGAACTCAGCACTACCTATGAGCAATAAAAAGAAATCAGCACCATCAGCACTACCTATGGACAATAAAATTAGTATCATCAGCACCACCAGAGCTTCGCCCCAATCAATATCATTCACCACGTGTAGATGCGGTCATTTTTACGCTACGACAACCATTTATAAGTATTACATTTTCCAACTCCCTTTTTGAAACAGTATTACTTAACATGTTCACATTGAAATCGCCACCGCATATAATGTTCAGCTTGTTTTTATTTGCGAAATCAAAAAGAGCGCTTCGAAAATTCAAAAAAGGGGACAAAGCGCCTGCCGGGGGTGGTAAATCACCGAAACAAAGTCGCTTTCGGTTCGCAGTTATAAAGCTTCGTAATCTTTAGTGATAACGGTCAACGAAGGCAGTAACTCGCAATTCATGCTTTCTTTAATCAAAATTGACACCCACCCACCCCTTCGGGTTTCACTGCGTTTGATAAAAAAACATTCATACAAAGGCAATCTGAAAACATCGGTGTGTGTACCAGGTTTCAGAAAGCATAATAATCTGGAGATCAGAAAGCTCAGCAAAAAACACTCAATATCAACACTTTTATTTTTGCTGATCGAATATTAATATGTAAACAGTGAGTTGATAAGGAAAACTCTTCTCCAATACAAGCTTCATACTCAGAAGGCAATACATATTTCGAGACGAGACTGAGATGAGCGACATAATTGCAGACATTGGACGTGGTGTTTCCTTTATCGTCCACGAGAATAATGTCTGTTTAGGACCGTTTTCTTGAACGACTGCATATGTGTTGCCATAGTTTCCTATTATTTTGTTTTAGATCGGATTCAACAAACTTCACGCATTTGGTATGGTTAGCCGTGTACTGCTTTTCGCACAATTGCCGGTATAGTTTAAATTCCGTATCCTATTTTTTCAATACTGTCTTCTTAATAATACTATTACTCTTGTATTGAGGACAAATTTAATAATAATAATATTAATATTAATAATAATATTAACAATGTTACTAATTATAATAATAAAACTTGTATTCGGTACATTCATATACATAATATTATAATTAAAATCTTAATTATTGTTTTTACGTTATGAATGCAATAATTACGCAAGGCCGGTTCGTGAAAGCCAGCAAGGGCTTGTTTGACGGGACCAGAGTGGCACTGGCAACAGAATACTCTCCAAAGAAGATAAAAAAGGAAGAGCAGGACTTGAGCCAAAATCACGTCAGTTGTCATGATAAAAAAACAATCACGAAAACAAAAAGTCATACTAAAGTCACCCGAAAGTCACAGGAAAGTCACAAACCCAACCTGTTGATTTTTTCAAGCACACATATTGTATTAAAAAAAATACCATGCGTAACAGCCTCGACAGTTCAAGTAGCGTCGAAAGTAATAATAAAATGGCTGATAGAAAAAAAGTGTTATTTACCTACAATGAAACTACCCCCCCCCCTCCCCGTTTTTCGCAATAGACAAAAATGTATTTATGTATCCTCGTCATTCCAATAGTCCGGGTGTAGGGCTTTTCTAATCTTCGTTTTGGATGGGATATGCGAAAAACGTGGCGGAAAAATTGTAAATTTATGCACAACATAAAATGCAAGAATGTTTTTACCATACCGATGCCGCACCTCGAAACGAGGTATCGTGAAACCTTCCGCAACTGCCCTATTACCCGGAAAAGAAATTTGAATTCATCATTCCAGATGTGATTGAGTACCACTCTCTCTAAGAACGAAAGTCGAAAACCCGGCATCAAGCACAATTGGAAAAAATAAAATTGGAGGCCCTAAGGTTATAGAATACATTTTTCAGATTTCCCTTCAAGGAGCTGTTCACCATTGTT
>JAZHYW010007553.1:0-72866 GCA_037355805.1 Ixodes ricinus
CAAGATCTCGAGATCCTAGTGGCCACAAACTTGGACTCAATCTTCTTTTGTGGTCTGGCCAGGACCATGGGGGAGGTAATCCCAGCAACAAGAGCATTGCAGCATGTCCCTGCCAGTGACTTTTGATTAGCGTCTCGACAGGGAGTCCTCGTGCCACCAGGTGTTAGGTATGCCACTGGAAATAAGCATTCTTCTTACCTATTCCTTAAGTGAAACAGCAAAAGCACTACTAAGCCTAAAATGCAAAAGGCATATTCAAATCTTGGGTTGGATGGAGTTCCAATTACAAAAAGAGTCTTCAGACATGATTAACATGTGAACCATGTGAAGCCCGCAGATGTAGTTTTGACGGTGTCACACAAATAACTTCCCGCAGATGGCATCGCTCTTGCTATACCCAAACAATATCTTAAAATAATCATTGTGTTACGTTGGTGTCAGCAATCTTTTGTACCTATCACGCCCAGCAGTCGGGAGAGGTGAAGTATAAAAAAACAGTAACTTGCACATTGTCAGCTCTGCAAAAATTTATATAGTGAACAGAGCATAGCACATTCAACTTAAGGAAGCAATTCAGTGCAGGCCTAGTTTTAAGGTTCACAGATGTGTAATTCCTCTTCATAATGAAGTGAAAACTGCTTAATTTGTGGCACACTGCAGGCTCTCTATTAGTGTTAAAAAGTGTTATGGTTTTCTAAACAGCTCGCACCAAGTATTTTCTTGAAATACATAGGTTCATGGAAATTATTATATGGATGTTTGTAGACAGTCATGGTGAGACCAATCTTTAATGTCAAGTGTTCCACTTATTCAGAGTTGGTTGAGCCTGTAAATATTGTAGGTCGCAAATTAAATTTTTAGGCTCCAACCATTTGCGTTTAATAAAAACGCATCACTGACCTAAAAAGTCCTGCTATCCTAGAGTTTATGCTAGAATGTATCGCTTCAGATAAATTTGTTAATTTCTACTTTTAGCCCCTGCCCCGCCAGATACAACATCTGGCATAAAGCAGTGTTCCGGATCATCTTCCAAGACCTGAGGCGGGTCGTCATTCAATCCAGGAGTCGGCGGTGTCTCATGGGCGTGTTGCTGGTGCTTCTTACTGGACGATGCTACCGAGGCACAAGTGATCATGCTTTGGAAAGGCAAGTATGGCAAGTATGGCCGCCGTAAGTACACATATTGTTTTTACCTTTGTTTGAATCAGGCACGTAGCCAGGATTTCGTTTCGAGGAGGGGGGGGTCTGGGCCCCAAGCCTCCCTCCCCCGCCCCCTGGCTACGTGCCTGGCTCGAATCCACTCTTAAGAAATTCACAGCGGCGTGTTATTATTCCGGAGTGCTCCAACTCTGTCAGCGCTAGTTTCTCTAGACCATGCAAATGGGATGCAACACTAAACCACATGCTCTCGCAACAGTGCTGGGCTGAAGCACTGTTGCGAAGCTACTCTAGCCTTTACAATGCAGCACAAAATAGTTGACGCCAAGTATAGCTAGTTTTGAGACTCCGTTTTACCAAAAGCTCTGCCGAAACAAATCTGCCACCTTATAGGGAGTGCAAAAGAACCTCGCGTGCGTAACCTGGAGAAGGGCGTTTTTTTTGCATAGGCCATTTTTTTCTTAAACCAATACCTTCAGCCTCCTTGAAATGTTAACATCATGTGACACATGGAAGTACTGTAAACCCCTTAATGTTGGCGAGTCCTTAATTTTCGCAGCCTTTAATTTTGCGAAATTCAGTGGCCGTGATTATGTCCATCTGTGACCGATTCGAGAAGAAATAGGGGTCATGAAGATAAGGGGTTTTACTGTACTATCGCGGACAATATGAGCAGAAGCAGCGCTCTGGCCGGCAGGCGTACTACCGGCGCCGCCTGTCGCCTTGCTCCGCACACAGCGCACCCTGAGGCCGAGATAAATTATCACTTGCGATCGCTACCCTGCGCCTCTTCGGCCGTCTGAGCGAGACGGCGGGTGTGACAGCAGGCAGGTGTGTGGTAGGGCAGTAAGGGGTAAGGGGGGGGGTGAGGGGGGAAGTACGAAAGATTACTTGTCGTGCCTCTTTTGGAATTGATTTACTTTACTCTATCGCGTAGAATCACGTATACAAAACGCTGACTGGTGAAGAAAAGTATTTCAGTATCTTGAGTGCAGCTGCGCCGTCGTTTTTGAAAATCAGTCAAGAGACGTTGCAGGTTGTTTTTGTTTGATTAAGTGCACGCTACAAGTAGGACATCATAAAATATAGACCAAAGTCTGTATACAGGATTTAGTCAGCTCAAGGAATTTACTTTTTTCCTTTTTCCTTGATCGCAACTGTTTAAAAAAACGGTAACCATACGTATTACTGGGAAGGTTTTGTAACCTTCATTGGTATGAAAAGGTTCAAAAATATTATTTCTTTATTTACTGGGCCACGTGTTTGTTTTTAACAATACAAGTTGCTAACAAGACACCAGTGCTGTCTACAAATTTATAGTCTTAATAAGTGGCAAACAGTCATATATTTGTCAGGAGAAGGAGCTTGAAACTTGATCGAAAGAATATTCGCAGAGGACAATGTCGGGCACAAAAGATTATTGATCGGCGTGGAAGTTCAACTCCACCATACAAGAAGATCGGGACAAGGAGGCACCAAGCAAAACTATGCGCTGGTTAGCGTGAACGGTGTGTCGTAACCGTAGCATTAAGCTTTGTTCCAGTCGGCAGAAGTCGGTTCAGGGTCTGAGGCGCAGTAAAACACAAGATACGTCATTCTCCTATTGCGACCACGGCTCTCATCTCATTGGAAAGAATTATAGAAGAGCGGCCACGAAGGCTGGCTCGGCCAGAAACGACTCCCATTCACCTCTCATTGCTTTCGACAATTTGTGTGCAGTGGCGCAGTGGAGGCGATCCGGGGATGCCGTGACATAGTACTTTGATGCGCCTCGAAACGGGATCGATGATATTTAGATCGGCTCCTTTTGGGGGCCAAGGCAGGCTTCGTCAGGCAGCGCTCCTCAGCAGATACGAGCGTGACAACGCATTTTCCACCAGCGCTTCCTTGAGATGCACTGAAATGCATGTTAGCTGAAAAACGTGAACATTGGGCTACATGGCACAAGCACCGTGACCAGTGGTTCGTCGGCCAATATTTTCGCTAGCAGACGGCCGGAAGACTGCAGCAGCGCAGTGAGCGCAAATGAGAATTTATCTCGGCCTCAGGGTGCACCGCCGTTTACAGGCGATGCGACAGGCGGCGCAGGTAGTACCGTGAACAGGCCGGAAGCGCTGTTTCAGCTCATATTGTCCGCAATAGTACATCGGAGAAAAGAGGAGGTCATTTTTGTTCGTATGCAAGAGTAAAACCAACAACAACAATCATGGTGTCATCACTTTGTGAGCCTATCTGTGTCTATTGAATGATATGAATTTTATTTTAGTTCGTTAAACCTTGTTGCCTGTACGTTGTGGGATGTCGTCTTCAACACGAACAGTGGTTTTCCTCTGAAGCAGGCAGCATGGATGCGTGCCGCAGCACAACAGAGTTCATTTGCAGGTTGTACCGCAGTTTGAAGGAGGATTCGCACAATATGGGGGAATCACAATTCAGTGGTCTACCTCAAGCGTGGACAAGATTTGCTCATTCTAAAAAAATTTGGCTAGAAATCAGGGATTTTCGACGAATGTACCCGCATGGTTGAAAGGGCCAGACAAGCCTTGTGAGCGCTTTGTTTTCTAGCCTCCCAGTCCTGAACCCACTCGCGCACCACATGTGTAGATGTTCCGATAGGCGGGAGCACTTGTTTGGAAAATGGTGGATGGCAATAGGCATACACTGTTGTTATCTTTATCAGAATTTTGTATTATGGTCAAAGGTGGACTGCATATTTGCAATACTTTTTCTCACTTAAAAATATGTCGTACTAAAAATATGTAGTATAGCCGATGACAAAAAGAGAATGGCTGGGCGTCCTCCAGCACATGCTTGTGCTTTTCACCCCGCTTTGGACGGACGTGCTCACTCGAGGCTCATGAGACGCTGAAACGTCATCGAAGGTAGCAGGCGGGCTGGTGGCGGAACAACGGAGACTTCTCCCTGCCTTTCTCATTCTGTCAGTGAGCGTGTACTTCTATACTCTAACTCGGCTTAACCTGGACAGAGCTGAGGAGAATAGGCTTGGCGAGTGCCCTTACTGCATATGCATTTGTACAGCTGAGGCACTTTCTAAATCAAGAACCTTGTGTATATTGCCTTCAAAACCACATCATTTCGGGGGTGCAAAAGGAATTCTAAGGAATATTTTTGTTTGTATTGTCCTATTACGCATCGACTCCTTCGACTAAATGAGGAGTCGACCCAGCCTGTTGAAAAATATAATGGCTGCCAGATAATTGTTTTGCATTTAGTTAATATATCAGTATTCAGTTAGGTATCCCAAGTCGTTAGTCGTTGAGACGCAGTCTCTCTGTAAGTCAGTCATGTTTTAACATTTGTAAAACTGCTTGTCAAATAACGGCACTGTCGAGGTACATATACTCAACTCGAACAATCGCTGGGCACAAGCTGGTCGCATGGTTACAGACAGCAAACATCCCGGTTTGAACGTCTGAGTACCTACCTCGCAATGTAGCTGAAGACTAGGCCAGGGCCCCACTCACAAACGTCTATACTTTGTATCTCTTTAAGCTGGACCACCTTTGACCCTACAAGCCATTGCAGCAAAAACAGCGTGACACATGATTATAAGCTCGACGTACCATGGCGTCCAACTAGAAGGTCACATGGCTTGCTTTCTGCACTGAATTTGCAAGGATGGCTTGAAGCTTCTGCCATGGTTAACTTTAAGCTGAGATAGTTTGGAATAATGCTTCCAATTTTGAGTGTTGCCCGGCACGGTTAACAATTTGGTGATATAGTGCTGCATTGAAAAGTCGATGCATTCATGACAGTATCACCTTATGAATGCATGCTAGCTATTAAACTCTCTGTTCTGCAGAGAAATGAAATGCACTTTACTTCCAATTGCAGCTGCTTCTGGAACTTCATGGTATGAAGCACCTTATGGCTGCAAGCTCTGACCTGATCTTGTTCTGTGGTCTGCGCAGGGCCATTGCAGGGAGTCACTCCGAGAGCCTCACCAGAGTTTCCTGCCCGTGGTCGTCCTAAAGTTTTCTGGTGTAGGTATGCATCCTTTTTGTCTTTCTCTTAATGGTACTCGGGCGTTTTCTTTTCAGTGTCGCCGATTTGCCTCAAAATTGGTTAAGCACACGAATGGACGATGTACAACTGTATCCCACATATTTGTGTCAAGATAACTTTTCTTTGCCAAAGTTACAGATTTTTTTATGAGGGTTAGTCTTTTTTGTTTTATTTACATATTTATTTGAGTTTCCACGGGCAATACTAAAACGTTATGCCGGGGGCAAGGACAAGTTCACTGCTCTAACTTTTTCTCGACTGATCGCAAGAAATTTGGTTAATGTCGTGAAACCTCCTTCCAGCGCTTGCTCTGCAGCACGAAAAAAAATTATACATAGGACATACTCTGTTTTTTAGACTGCTTGCTCATTCTGCAGGTCTGCCTGCCATAGATGTCGTGTTACTGGAGAGCAGGCAAATTCGATTGTTGGTTTTGCCATTGCTTTTTTTAGCCGTTGTCTTAATAGTTCTTGTAAATTTAGAGATTTTCCTAAAACGCAAGCCGGGACGAATATTTAGTTTGATTAGTTAGCTGAAAATAATGATTGAGTACCCTTTAGTCAGTAAAATAGATACTGTGTGCCGCTGTTAGTGCCAAGTCGAGATCCGCGCTTTTTTGTCATTTTTCTCAGAGTAGTACCCATTTTTATCGGTTAGCCTCTTGGTGCGCCAACTAAACTCTTTCTATCCAGACACCTGCCCTCTGCTGGTACACTCTACCCTCATGCTCAGTAAGTGTATGAACTGGAGTTGTATCCCCAGTCGACACTTGTTGAGCATGAGGGTAGGAAAATCTTTCCATTGCAGCAGAGCCATTTATTGGGAGGGTTTGGCCAGTCTATGATTTCGCTACCGTAGTGTCCCCCTCCCGAGTGAGCCAATCAGCCCACGGCACAGAGTGAGAGGCGTGAGCGCATGCGCGTAAACTCTCGGCTGCTCCCAGCTGCGCGGGGAAGGCCGCCATTTTCATTCATTTGCCGGCGAGGAATCGATATCCAAATTGCGGTTCTTTCCTTTTATTTGGCAGGCTCTGGCAATAAAATGATATAGTGTTATTCTTCGGTGGCTTAAAAAGCTAAAGAATGAAGTTTCTCCATGTTTGAACGCAAATTTTTATTCAGGCGAAAAAGAAATAAGCTTGTAGCAGACGACGCATAGCCTCAACAGTGCTCCGCGCCGACAGCGTTGCATCAAAATGGCGGTCGTCTCCTCTTTGCTGCCTTCTTTCTCTCTCGCTTCTTTGGCGCTCTCCTCCCTTTCCTCCTCTCTGGCACCTTCGTCGCCACACCCACTTGCCAAACTCTCCCAATATACGGCTCTGCATTGCAGTAGTAGTTTTTTTATAGTCTTTACAGTTGAATGTGAATATTCGACAGAAATCTCTCAGGTTGGGGCGAAAGAGAGTTAAACGAACGCATTTAATCATTTGCCTTAATTAGGTACCCATCATTTCAAGGCCTACATGGCCTTGTCCTCGGGGGTGACTATGGCTGTGGCAGTGAAGGAGCAGTTTTTTAATAGGTACAAGTACAAAGTATAAAAATAAAAGGATCTATGTGCTGATCATGAAAGAATATGCTAGCCATTGTAATGTAGCTCTGCCAAGTACTTGAGTGTGATTTGTTTTTATTTTCAGCTACTTGGGTGCCTCAAGATCTGGAGATCCAAGTGGCCACAAGCTTGGACTCAATCTTCTTCTGTGGTCTGGCCAGGACCATGGGGGAGGTAATCCCAGCAACAAGAGCATCGCAGTATCTCCCTGCCTGTGACTTTTGATTAGCGTCACGACAGGGGAGTCGTCGTGCCACCAGGTGTTAGGTATGCTACTCGAAATAAGCATTCTTACCTATTCTTATGAAGTGAAGGAAGGATTTAAGTCAGCAAAAGCACTACTAAGCCTAAAATGCAAAAGACATATTCAAATCTTGGGTTGGATGGAGTTCCAATTACAAAAAGGAGTCTGCAGACATGATTAACATGTGAACCTAAAAGCCCGCGGATGTAAGTTTGACGGTGTCACAGAAATAACTTTTCGCAGATGGCTTCGCTCGTGCTATACCCGAACAAATTCTTAAAATAATCATTGTGTTACGTTGGTGTCATCAGTCTTATGTACCTATCGCGCCCAGCAGTCGGGAGATGTGAAATATAAAAAACAGGAACTTGCACATTGTCAGCTCTGCAAAGATTTATATAGTGAACAGAGCATAGCACGTTCAGCTTAAGAAAACAATTCAGTGCAGGCCTATATTCATGGTTCACATATGTGTAATTGCCCTTCATAATGAAGTGAAAACTGCTTAAGTTGTGGCCCACGACATGCTTTCTATTGGTGTTAAAAGGGGTATGGTGTTTTAAACAGCTCGCACCAAATAGTTTTTTGAAATACATAGGTTCATGGAAATTATTATGTGGATGTTTGCAGACAGTCATGGTGAGACCAATCTTTAATGTCAAGTGTTCCACTTATTCGGAGTTGGTTGAGCCTGTAAATATTGTAGGTCGCAAATAAAATTTTTATGGTATGCATTGGGCACAATCGTCCGTAATGACTAGCTCTACTTAGGGGAACTTTATGTGTTTACTTCGGCAAGATGGTTTCGCAGAACTAAGTATTTCTTTTATTCAACTCCTGCACTAACCTTGTCTCTAGAAACTTTTTATATTCTTTGTGATGCTGAGATAAGATTCTGGAAATAGTTTTTCTAGAACTACGCTAGATATTTCCAGTTCATCAACTTACTCGCAAAGCATGCGAGAGAGCCAAACCTTGTAATGTACGGAGGGAACTCAACGAATGACGCGACAGACAGTTTGAAACAGTTGGCACTGTAACAGTAATAATGACATGCCACTTGCTTATGTAATGCTCATTGTCGCAGATCAAACTGCTTTTTCCGTCTACTCTCATTTTCGGTAGAATCATTCACCGAACTCCCTCTCGAGACTGCAGCGCTTGGTTCTCCGAAGTAATTTGCATGAATATAAATGCAACAGGTTTCTTTGAGTGTGCGTCTAACACATATTCTTCTTATTGAACGTGCTAATTGTATTCATTACCATATCCATAATTGTATTCGCATTCTACCTAATAATTTTTATTTTGACATTTGAGTTTTCGGCAGTACTTTTCTTCACATCTGTGCTTGTCGAGCCGTACTCAAGTCCATACATCTTGTCTTTCACTATTACATCAATATATAGAAGTGTTGATGCCGAGTGAGAATTCAAGCTACCAAATCTGTCATGTGAGTTAAGAACCAAGAAAGAGCTCTATAGACGAAATTTTGTGAAAGAGGGCTGTATGGGTATCAGAATAGCACATGCCATGCTAAAAAAAATGCAAACTTTTGTTAGGTATGCAAGGATGACAGTGCTGCGCCATTTCTGATATGTCACAAAACAATCAGTGGCATACAGTGTTCCTTATGGATGTTTAAACTGTCAAATTCAAAGCCCAAAAGTTTTATTCAAGAACGTTCCTCACTACAAATGTATTTAGAGATCTGAGCCACCGACTCATGCAAGACTATGTGGCAAACATTCATTTTCATGTGGATTACGGTTTACAAGGTCTAGTCTGCACTGATTTATTGCATTCATGCTGAAACTGGGGGGGGGGGGTTCTCTGGGTATGAATAAAGAGATAAACATTTCTTGAAATCAAAATTTTTGAGAACGGACAAAAGGAATGATATTAAAGCGATATCTTAGATTCTCTTTTCTTTGTCTTATCTTTAATTATCACTTTATTTCATGTGAGGCATTTAGTTTTTTAGGGCGCAGCTCTTAGGTGCCCGTTTCGCGGCGTCGCCATCGGCATAACTGCCCCGCTAAACTTGGCAGGAAATTGAATTAATGTAGAGGTCATTTGACATTAATTTTTCAGCTAAATCTAGTGGAGAAACTGTGTTTGTTTCTGGCTGACGTGACACAGTCATGTGATGTCGTTTTCCACGCTACATTTAGTGGGAAAACTGAATTGGTGTTGAGGTCACGTGACATCAATTTCCCTGCTAAATTTAGTGAGAAAATTTTCCTGCTAAATTTAGGGAAATTTCCCGCTAAATGGGAGGGAGCAGAAGAGGAGAAGGGGAGGGGGAGGAGTGGCATGCCCTCCCATCCTCCTCCTCAAGATCTGCGCTCTAAGTTCGCATTACAGAGTATTGTAAACGTCTTTTATTTTTCATCTCATGTTTATTCAATTTTTGTATCGCAGGTGCGCTCGCAGCACAAATCTGGGTTGTGCTGACCCTATACGCACAAGTTGGGAACTCCTGAGTGGCAAGAGTGGGAGTTTGGCCTGACAGCTCAAGGGACACCTTTGTTCAGTATTGAATTTATAATTATCATCTTTTGAGCAAAGTTAAGCTTTGCTGCATGCAATTCTTCTAGAAATAAATACTTGCTACCAAATTTACCACGTCACTACATTTCGCCACTGCTATTAGTGCTCCTCGAGGACCTCGGACAAGAGCTTATTTGTGTGCAAACATCATGCTTGTTTCAAACCAATCGCTGATGTAGAGACTCGCTGACATCCAGCATTCCAATGGAACGCTGGATGTCTGCGAGTCTCTCCCGAAGGATGCAAGTGGGGAAGGAACCATACAGTCGTATCGTATTAGGGGACATGCTATAGGGTGTTCTTTATATGCTTTACAGATTTGTTGAAAAAAAAGCCGTAAAAGCTACACTTACGCGGTCAGTGCACGTGAGTTATATGGCCAGGGGGCATGGTATAGAGGGCTAATTGTAATGATGAGTCGGCTTATTAAAGGGAAGTGCAAGACTTCTTTCAGAAAACTAGATGGAGGTTGATTCTAGTGTAGTTTTATCCCGTGAATCTGAATATCACGTTCGTTTTCTCCAAAGATATAACTAAACTTGAGAAAACACACAAAAACATCCGACCAGTAGGGACGTCGTAAGGGGATTTTTCAGCTGCCAAGCATGTGTCGCTTGAAGGCCGCGCGTCCAATCGCAAACTTTCTAGGTGTATTCTCCCGCACTGGCACCAGTCGTGATGTCTTTTTTTCCCCTTTTTAAAAATAGCGTGTGCGTGCATAGCTTTGATTGGCGCTGAAGATGCGTGAGCAGAGATTTCGAAAGCTCCTTTTGTGACGTCACTCTCCGGGAAAGAGTGCCTCCAGTGATACTTTAAAAATGATTCTATGCAGCCTCGATTCACCAAATTACCAAATAATTTTGATATTTGAGATTCTGGAGGTCAAATGAAGAAGATTTAAATGTGTTTCCTCAAATACAAAACCACTCTAGCTTCCCTTTATGTATAATATGTTCCTTAAATTTTTAATTAGTGAAAATAGACCCATAATTCCAATTAGAAAGTTGCTAAGCATCATCGAAAAACACTAAATCAACTCTTTGCGTGAATATATAAGACGAAAGCAGCATTTTACGGCGTTCTAAAAAAAAAAGGCTTAATTAGGACGCGTTTCCAGACTTCGGTTTCTTATCAGAGCGCATCTTTGCACCTGCGATGCTGCTGACCAGTGGCTGCAGTGCGAAGCCACCTCCTCGCCTCCCTCGTAGGATGGAGGGAAGCAAGGCGCACGTGTGTTGCGCTACTAAACCCCTAAGGAACAGGACCGTGGGCGCAGAGATGCGCTCCGATAAGAAACCGAAACGGATCCAGATAAAGCGTTTTTACAGAACGCATAAAATGCTACCCCTGCATTATATCCTTCTAAAAAGAGTTGATTTAGTGGTTTCCGATGACTCTCATCAAGTTTCTAATTGAAACCATGTGTTCATTTTCAGTAATTAAAAAGTTAATTAACAAATTGTATTTAATTATCCGACTGATCGTTACGATTAGGCCCCTATACTACGTACCCCTGGCCGTATAACTAACCTGCACAAACCACAGAAGTGTAGCTTTCACGACCTTTTTAAACAAATATATAAAGCTTAAAAAAATCGCCCTGTATAACAGTGAAAAAGGCGATACCACCTTGGTGAAGCCATATGGCTCCACCATGGTGGTATCGCATTTTTGCTGGTATAGGATGTCCCATATTACGTTATGCTTCTATGGTTCCGTTCGCCTCCATGGTTCCGACACGATCCACTACGCTGGTATAGGATGTCCCATAATACGACACGCTTGTATGGTTCCGTCCATCTGTATCGTTCCGCCTTAATCCACTATGTTGGAGCCGCCTTTTCGCTGGTATAGGATGTCCCATATTACGGTTACGCTTGTATGAGGTTTTTCCAACATCTTTCCGTCATCAAGATTTTCCAATAGGGAAGCTCAATGTCGGTCTATGTTCCGTTTCGATACGTATGGAATATGTAACGATACCAGTGGTAAATTATAGACGTTTTGGTGGAAGATGGCGGTCACCTTTCTGCATCTATGATTGGGTGATACCGGTGTTCCTGTTGTATAAGCGTTTTTTTTGGATAGATGTCGGTCGCCTACGTCATCGGACGCAAAATCCTAGAGCCACACCGAATCATACCGGTAAGCAAACTGACTGCCTGTATAGAGAGACGGGAACCATAGCAGTGCCGGTATCTCCAGTTATGCAGAACGCCAAAAAACTAGCTGCATTCTTAATAACATGTCATTATTGTGGTGTCATACCAGAACTGTACAAGCAGCAGGTATGTTTCTTGTACGTTTTCTAATAGGGTACTGTCTCGTCACTTTTCCTATAAAACATCAAAAGAGATGCTCCGACATTCTTCTAATCAACTAATTGAATGGTTTAATCGTAATCTAATTCCTATAAACATTACTAAAACGAAACTCATCTCCTTCCACAAACCTCTGAAGTTGTTTATTTAAATGTTTTTCTATTTTTCTTGCTCAGATCAGAATGTGTTGTGGACTACTGTGATACAATTTCTTATTCAGACAACGTAAAATACCTTAGAATACTTTTAAATTCAGACGTATCATAGAACTATGATCTCACAAATATATATTCAAAACGAAGGAGTGTTTTCTGCTTACTTAATCATATGAAAACTGCTATGCCTCCTTGTGGTCGCAATGAGTGTTGCCTATTCTTAAGCTTACAGCAACTTAAGCGATGATATATTTTTTCTGGCCAATGGTTTAGCTTATGGCAAACAATGTGAACAGCTCATTGAACGGAAATCTGAAAGATGTATTCTATAATCTTAGGGCCTCCAATTTTATTTTTTTCGAAATGCTCTTGATGCCTGGTTTTCGACCTTCGTTCTTAGAGACAGTGGTACTCAATCACAACTGGAATGGTGAATTCAAATCTCTTCTCCGGGTCTTAGGGCAGTTGCAGAAGGTTTCACAATACCTCGTTCCGAGGTGCGGCACTCGGTATGGTAAATACATTCTTGTATTTTATGTTGTGCATAAATTTACAATTTTACCGCCACGTTTTTCGCATATCCCATATAAAGCGAAGATTAGAAAAGCCCTACGCCATGACTATTTAAATGACGAAGATACATAAATACATTTTTGTCTATTGCGAAAAACAGGAAAGGGGGGCGTAGTTTTATTGTAGGTTAATAACACTCTTTTTTCTATCAGCCATTTTATTATTACTTTCGATGCTGACTTGAACTATCGAAGTTGTTACGCATGGTAATTTTTTAATAAAATATACGTGCTTGAAAAAATTTGCAGGTTGTGTCTGTGACTTTCCTGTGACTTTGGTGTTACTTTAGTATGACTTTTGTTTCGTGAATGTTTTTTTATCGTGACAACTGACGTGATTTTGCCTCAAGTCCTGCTCTTCCTTTTTTATCTCTTTTAGAGAGTATTCGGTCGCCAGTGCCACTCTGGTCCCGTCAAACAAGCCCTTGCTGGCTTTGAAGACCCGGACTTGCGTAATTATTGCATTCATAATGTAAAGCTAAAATTAATATTTTAATCATTAATATTATGTATATAAATGTGTAGTGAATACAAGTTTTGTTATTATAATTAATAACATTATTATTATATATGAATATTATAATTATTATTAAATTTGTCCTCAATACAAGAGTAATAGTATTATTAAGAAGACATTATTGAAAAAAATAGGATACGGAATTTAAACTAAACCGGCAATCGTGCGAAAAGTAGTGCTCGGCTAACCATTACCAAATGCGTGAAGTTTGTTGAATCCGATCTAAAACAAAATCCCAGGAAACTATGGCAACACATATGCAGTCGTTCAAAAGAACGGTCCTAAACAAACATTATTCTCGTGGACGATAAAGGCAACACCACGTACAATGTCTGCAATTATGTCGCTCATCTCAGTCTCGTCTCGGAATATGTATTGCCTTCTGAGTTTGAAGCTTGTATTGGAGAAGAGTTTTTCTTATCACCTCACTGTTTATATATTATTATTCAATCAGCAAAATCAAAAGTGTTGATATTGACTTCTTTTTTTTTGCTGAGCTTTTTGATTTTCAGATTATTATGCTTTTTGAAACCTGGTGCACATACCGATGTTTTCAGATGGGCTTTGTATGAATGTTTTATCAATCGCAGCGAAACCCGAGGGGTGGGTGGAGTGACAATTTTGATTAAAGAAAGCATTAATTGCGAGTTACTGCCTTCGTTTACCGTTATCACTAAAAATTCGAAGCTTTATCACTGCGAACCAAAAGCGACTCTGTTTCGGTCATTTACCACCCCCTGGCGTTTGTCCCCTTTTTTAAATTTTCTGAGGCGCTCTTTTTGGTTTCACAAATGAAAACAAGCTGAGCATTATATGCGGTACCGATTTCAATGTGAACATGTTATGTAATACTGTTTCAAAAAGGAAGTTGAAAAATGTAATACTTATAAATGGTTGTCGTAGTGTAAAAATGACCGCATCTCCACGTGGTGGATGGTGTTGATTGGGGCGAAGCTCTGGTGGTGCTGATGATACTGATTTTATTGTTCATAGGTAGTGCTGATGGTGCTGATTTCTTTTTATTGCTCAGAGGTAGTGCTGAGTTCCGGGTTGCGTTTCGACTTCATTATTACTTCTGTATGGTCGGTGAAATGCAGAGCCAGTGGTTCTTCTAGCGGATCAGCTTGGATCCTCTAGAAGCCGTGGGAACACATCTCCACCGCTTAAGTCAGCGGTCCATGTCAGAAAGAGAATGTGTGGTATGGAACGTGGTTATATACGCATTTGAGCATTTGACCGCAGCGACCTCTCGTCTATAAACCTTGAGCCAATCCATGCAAAGTTTAACGCGATTATATACGCATTTGACCGCAGCGCCCTCTCCTGTATAGACGTTGAGCAGCTACATGCAACGTTTCATCCATGACAGAAACCCCAGCTCTTGAGCTACTACCACATCTCAGAGCCCCTACTCGTTCCGCAGTCGTGGCCGAGTGGTTAAGGGGATGGACTAGAAATCTATTGGGATCTCCCCGCACAGGTTCGAATCCTGTCGACTGCGCAAACATTTTTTCTTTTTATGTGAACATGGACGGACGGACGGACGGACGGACGGACGGACAAGGCTAGACCCAAAGGAGCTTCGTCCCTAAAACTCTCCGACCAGAGTTAATGTTAGCTCAAAGACCTTGTTTGATTGATTTATAACAAATTGCGAGGAAAGTCTATAAGATCTGGAATAATTAATTATGACCTCAGTGATCATCTTCCAATTTTTATGTGTGTCAAAATTAATAACAAGGAGAAGAAAGTTCAAATAACTTCTGCACAAGACCAGTGTGTCAAGCTGGATGGTTTTGAGAGGTTCGCGGAATGTGTGGCAAATACAAATTGGGATGATGTATTTTCAAAGAGCGATCCCGATTAGGTTTACAATTTTTAAAGCGCAGCTCTTAGGCGCCCATTTCCGGCTAGAGCGGCGTCGCCGTCGCCGTCGGCGTAACGGCGCGGTGCATGATGAGTAAATTTCCCCGCTAAATTTAGCGGAAAATTTTACCCGCTAAATTTAGCGGAAAAATGTTCCCACTAAATCTAGCGAAAATTTCTCCCGCTAAATCTAGCGAAAAAATTTTCCCTGCTAAATTTAGCGGAAAATTTTCCCGACTAAATTTAGCGGAAAATTTCCCCACTAAATCTAGCGGAAAATTTTTCCCGTTAAATCTAGCGCAAAATTTTCTCCGCGAAATTTAGCGGAAAAGTTCCTCCGCTAAATCTAGCGGAAAATTTTCCCCGCTAAAATTAGCGGGAAAATTACTCAGCCCCCACCCTTCGAGGTCACGTGACCCTCAGGCCACGTGACACCCCCCCCCCCCCCCCCGAGGTCACGTGTCCCCCCCCGTGCCTTCCCCTCCCACTCAAGAGCTGCACTCTAATTCGGCATTACAGGAAGTAGTAAACGGCTTTCATTTTTTTCGTGATCGGTTTAAAAACCTTTATCAGAGCACTTTTCCTTACAGACTAATTAAAGGAAAGAAACACATTCGGAAACCATGGATAGCTGTAGATCTACTTGAAAATATATATCTTAAAAATGGGCTGTATAGAAAGTTCACAAAAACTAGAGATCCCAGTGACATTCGGACCTTTAAATCGTACTGTAATCAACTGGCAAACGCCCTGAGAAAAGCAAGAGAGCGTTATCATCACGAATCCTTTAGAAACAATGTAGGCCGTTCTTACCTTATATGGAAGAACTTAAATTCAGTTATACAAGGCAAAACGCCCCATCGTGTATGAATGCATTATTTCTGCAGGGGAGAAATTAACTGGCGTGTCATTGGCAAACGCATTTAATGAGGTGTTTGTTGATTCGCCTCAAACTAACTGTGGAGATGCCGCATGTGATAATATAACTTTTAAAACTAGGGATTTTATTTTTTATTGTCAGTACTGGTACAGAGGTGCCTACTGTCTTTATTAAATTAAAAAATAATCATAGCTGTCATAGTCGATGGTATGCAGATTTGGCCGGTGAAATATGTTTTACCACTGATCACTCCCTTCCTTACTTACATTTTTAATTTATGTTTTTTCAACTGGGGTGTTTGCGCAGCTTATGCAAAAAGCTAGAGTGTCTGCGCTTTATGAAAAGGAAGACAAGAACGACATAAATAATTAAAGACCTACCACTATCTTGCCGGTTTTTTCTAAGGCTGAGAAAAACTTATTCACATTCGTCTGTCAAATTTGTTTAATAGTTATCATGTAATTACTAACAATCAATTTGGGTTCATGAAGCATCGTTCGACAGATCTAGCATTACTAGAAAAAAAAGAATTTATTTTAGAGAGTTTTGAGGCAAACCAGATAGCTTGAGCCGTATTTATTGATTTTACAAAACCATTCTATTGTCTAAACCATAATTTATTGCTAAAACACTTTATCTTTATGAAATTCGGGGCCAAGCACTTACGTTGCTTCAGTCATATTTGACTAATCGTAAGCAGTTTGTATATTTAAAGGGCTTTTCATCTAAAACAAAGTCTGTTTTTTCCGGTGTACCACAGGGGAGTATTTTGGGACCTTTGCGATTTAAAATTTATATTAACGATATTGTTAACATAGACTCTCTTGCTAAATGTGTTATGTACGCAGACGATACAACCCATTATTTTCGGGTAAGGCTAGTGATGAACTTATCAACTGCGCAAAACATACTTTAACAGGGTTGCGAAATGGGACATCCGACAACAGACTTAAAATTAATAGTAGTAAACCCAAAGCAATTCTCTTTGAACAACAAATAAAAGCGTTTTATAACGAAAAGTTTCGTAATAAATTCAAATGTTATAGAGATAGTGGAGAATATCAAAAGTTTTGGCGTTATTTTTAACCAGTATTTGTCTTGGGAAGACCATGTAAGCTATATACTTCCTAGATTGTCCAGGGTCATTGGATTAGTCTCACAAAACCGTTTTATTTTACCAAACAACGTTAAACTACTTATATATCAAACTCTATTTCCATCCCACTTAAACTACTGCCACTTGGTATGGGGTACAACCACCAGTTCAAATCTGCAAAAAATACATCTGTTTGCAAAACAAAATTGTCCGCCTCATTGCTAATGTTCCTTATACATCAAGCACAAATGGTTTGTTTGAAAAAATATATTTTTTGTAGCGCGTTTTCGATATGTATATGTATGAACGTATGGTCCACTTTAAGGTAGAAAAAAAAGTAACGTGGATATTCTGGCCAAATTTTCTAAACTAAGAAGACAAGTTACCTCCTATCCAACTCGTTCGACGGCACGTTGGGCTGTGCCTCTTTGCCATTACAACTATTCCATGCAGTCTGTAAAATATACGCTACCTACTTTACTAAATTTCCTCTTAAACAGAAGCGTTGATATAATGTCTGTCACAATGCAAGATTTATTTTCTTATTTGAATTGAATATATTAGTTTTCTGCGATAGGTTGCAATCTATGTTTGTATACAATGTTGTTATTTTTTATGTTGCTTTGTATTTTAATCTGCCATGTGGAGCTGTAAGGGAGCAGGGGCTCCGTCAAGCTGTCAAACAGCTTTTTCCATCTGTTTCCTCCGCTCATAAATCGAATGGGAAATAAACTTTATTATTATTAATTATTATTATTATTGTATTATTAAAATTATTATTATATATTATCTTATTCAGGTAGGTATATTGTGTTGGGACATTAGACAATTCACTATTGCTTTTATTTGAGATGGATGGACACTTTTCAACGACTCGCCATTGATGAAGATATCATTGACGAGTGCTTCAAGAAGCTGAGTCCAACATTGTTTACTGGCCATAATGGGATTCCTGGTCCTCTGGTTAAGGCCTATCACACATTGTTTACCCCCGTGCTTTCAAACATTTTTACAACTCCTTGAGGTTCGGTGTGTTTCCCAAGATGTGAAAAGTGTACGTTCTGATTCATCTGTATGAATCGGGTAGTAGAGAAGACGTCTCAAGTTACTGAATAGTTTCTTTACTATGCACTTTTTCTAAGCTGTTTGAAATGATAGTTTATAAAATATATATCTGTTCTTTTAAAACCATAATGTTGCCGAACCAACATGGTTTGTCAACATGGTTTGGCAACAACATGGTTTCATATCAGGACGATAAACAACAACAAACTTGGTTTCTGTTATGATTGTAGCTTCTAAAGCAGTTTGCCCGAAAGAAAAAACAGCTGTTGAGCAATTTGATCATAGCAACGATTCGGATGCAGTGGTCCACTCCATTCTGTTGTCCAAACTGTCCCGATATGGTGTTTGTGGCTCACTGTACAATTGGCTGCGAGATTACCTTTCAAGTAGACGGGGTCTTGTTCGTGTGAAGTGGAAATATTCACTATGACTTGAGGCCACTCCCGGAGTTCCTCATGGGTCAGTGCTGGAACCACTTCTCTTTCTGTTTTTGTGAATGATGTGTTTTGGTTGTGCCTCTTTCTTTGGTTCTACAATATGCGGACGATACTAAAATGTTTCGAGAGATTCAGAGTGATAGAGATTGCGAGATTCTTCAAAAGGATGTCTGTGCATTCGATAATTAATGCTTGACAAATGGTCGGCTCTTAAACAAGGGAAACACAAAAGTAATGAATTACACACGGAAGACTCACAGTGCATGTTTCCATACAGGATTCATTCGGAGGTTTTATGTCGCGTTGGTGAGGTTCGAGATTCAGGACTGTTATTCGACTCTCCTCTCCTATTCGATGCTCACTTGTCTCAAATATCTTTATCCGCACATTATACACTGGGAACGGCCTGCAGATTGTCATGCGTGTTTTCGACGGTCAAGACGTTACTTCTCCTCTACTCTGCATTATCACGATATCATATGAAATATGCTTTCGTTGTGTGGAACGGCATCCTTAAGAGCAACTCTTTACAACTATTGAGTGTTCAAAATAAATTTCTGCTAATCTATAAATGCCCATACTTTCGTGATACGCAGCCTTTAGTGCACAATAGATTTGTAGTGAGTGACCTACACTTATCCATCTTAAATCAATCTCGGGAAAACGCAGACTTATCGTTCTTGTTTATAACAGTTCACTATATAATTGACTGTCCTGGTCTGCTCAGGCACAAATCTCTACCAAGCCCACACATAGCGACGCGTGTGCCGATACCTTTTTATGTGCCATATCCTTCAGACAATCATGACCCTCTCTTTCATATGCCGACAACGTACAATGGTCATGTCAGACCTGAACGCATTTCAGTGAATATAAAGAAAAGCATTATAAAATATCTCCCTTTGCTCTATCATTGCCTATGAGGAGGCCTGGGCGGGCTTGCTAGAACAGAGTCTCAGCTGAGTTTGCGTGAAAGAAAGCACTGCGAAGGTTGGGGCGCGCGAGCGTCTTGAGACGCAGCTTGAGTCCCACTCAGGTCGTGCGTTGGCTTCGGCACTGCTTTCTTTCACACAGTCTCAGCTGAGACGCTGTTTCTAGCAAGCCGGCCCTATTACATTGATCTGTATGATTGTCAACGTTCTTTGTTTTGTGCTGAATGTCAGTGTGTGCTCACGTCTCTCCGGTCGTGTCTGTTCGTCTGACGCTTTTTTCATTTTGCATGTTCCGTTTTTCTACAAGCGTGTTTTGAGTTTTGGTTTTATTGTTATTTGGTTTTAATCATTATGTTGTATTGAGTCTACTGAGTTCTTTATATTTTATATTTTTGGGTGTGCCAGCACGAAGGCCGAATGACCTTTCCTGGACATCAAATGAAAATGATTCTTGATTAGCTGCGCTGGTGAGCGTGGCGTCCTAAGATTATGCACGCACCTCTTCAGCCAAACTCGATCAGCCCGAAGGCTCGAATCCCTGCGCAAGTCGCCGCCACGTCTGTGGCATGCAAGCTGAGCCTTGCCCCCTCGTCCTCCCGCCAGAAAACATTTTTTTTGTGAACAAGCTGGGTCTGTCTCCGCCTCTACTGACATAGTTGGGCATCTCTCTTCACTCAATGTGGACAACCTGAAGTCCCACCAACTGAAGACTCGCTACAGTACATTCGCCTCATTTCACGTGTCTGTAGGTGCCCAAGATTTAGAAAAACTCTATGGCCCTGCTTTGTGGCCTAAGGATTGTCATTTTAAATATTTCAGAGGCGCGCTTTGTCAAGAACTCCTTCACTCGTCTGAAGAAGCCCACAAGCCCAACACTGATTTCTCGTGTCTCTGTGGGTGGAAATTGAGTGCTCTAGGAAAGAACGCATTTTAATAGTTTGTTTACCTTCCTCCTCAGGCGACACCAGATGGTTTCGAAAGTTGTCTCGCTGACATTGAAAATACAATGATTAACTCACAAAGATGCAATATCTTAATCTTGGGGGATTTTAACACTCCAGGTATTAACTTACACAGCTCAATCTTCTTACTGACAACTTTCCTAAGCAGCATACATCCCCGGCTCATACTTAGGCCAGTTCGGCGCAAGCTTGTGCTAGGCTTGAGCCAAGTTGGCTCTAGCTCGCGCCAGTCTGGCCCTAGCCTGAGCCGAGGATGTGCGCTACTAGGGTTTTTGTAAACAAAAGTGGAACTGTCTCATCAACTTTACTTCTTTTTTATAACTTAGCACAATAGCAATCTAAGCGACCAAGGTAATGCTTTAGATTTATACTTTTCAAATACGGACGACTGTGTACGTGTCGCTCCAAGTGAAATTTATATGATTCCCGAGGATAGATATCACCCTGCTCTTGATGTACTTCCTTCTGTTTTTGATCATCTGGTCCTCAGTCCCTCTAATGATTCTTCCTCAGACACATCTCATAATATAAGTATTCAGGGGGGGGGGGGGGGGACTACACTGGAATGTAACACAATCTGTCGCGTGTTGACTGGGCTTCTATCTTGGAGTCGTCTGATGTCAACGACCAAGTATATCTCCTCACAATTGTCGTTGAGGAGGCGATGGACATATATATCCCTCTCAAAACATCTAATAAATCTCCTTCCCTAACTAATGCTCTCCTAAACTCAGGAAGCTTTTCAAACGGAAAGATGTTTTGCACCGGAGGTCTAAGAAAGTGGTATTCCAAAGTCGGAAGTTGAATTTAAAATGGGCAGAAAGTGTTGTAATCAAATATTAAACCGTGATCGCCATGCGCACTCTGACTCGGTAGAATCAAATCTCGTTAAAAATCTCAAGAAATTCTGGAGGTACACTTAATCCCGCTTGGGGAAGACTATTGAACTCGTAATTGTCGTGAATCAGCAATGTGACTATGCGAAACGCATGTTTGAGTTGTCAACAAATCATTTTGCTTCAGTCTACAATAATAGCACAAACTGCTACTCAACTATATCGCCTCAGTCGGATGGGTTTGGTGAACTATCAGGTTCTGTAGTTGTCAATGAAAAATGAGTTAAGCTATGTATTAGAAAATGAGAACCCATTGTCTGCAGGTCATGACCGGATACCCGCTGCAATTTTTAAGGATTATCATGATTTATTTTCTGGTATACTGTGCACAATTTTTAATAACTCCTTGACGACAGGAATATTCCCTGACCACTGGTAAGTGGCAGCGGTTGTTCCTGTCCTGAAATCTGAAAATAGAGGTGAAGTTCCTAATTACAGACCGATTTCTCTTCTCTCCTCTTTTTGCAAACTCTTTGAAATGGTAATTCATCAATTCCTGTCCTTCAATTTTTGTAGTATAAACATTTCTAATCAGCATGGCTTCATGTCCGGCAGAGCGACGTCTACCAATCTCGTATATATTACGTGTGCTGTATCCGAAGCAGTTTGGGGTCAGCTTCATGTTTTGTTTTTATTTCTACCTGAGGAAGGCCTTCGGCGTAGACAACCACAACATTCTCTTACACAATCTTTCGTCTTACTGACGTATGCGGTTCGGTTTGAAATTTCTTGAAAAGCTATTTGTCCAAAAGGCAAGCTTACGTCCGCGTCAAGAATACTACCTCGAGCTTGTACAAGGAAAGCTTTCGAGCGCCACTGGAATTTGTCTTGGGTCGTATCTTTTTCAGTATTTTTGGAAATGATGTATCTCAAGTTATATCAAAATCTTAAGTTCTGTGGTAGGCTGCGGATATAAAACTTAAAAAAATAATATTGGCCTTACAGGATTACATTACGCTTCAGAATGACGCGTATTCCTACGGAAATTGGCGTTTCGACAATGACCTCCTTTTGAACCATTCTTGAACAAACGTAATTACATATTCACGCAAGACCCACGCTAAATATTTTTATATAGTTACCATGGCGAACTGCTGTCACGTGTAAGTGAACAGAGGAACATTGGTGTTGTTTTTTCATTTAACTCTGTGATATTACACTCAAGTTACCAGAGCGGTTCAATTGGCCATGCACACGTTAGGTGCCGCGTCTCGCATCACGAAGGAATTCAAAAGCCCGTCCTTTTTTTCACGCTGTACAGTTCTTTAGTCATATCCCAGCTAAAGTATGCCTCGGTTGTTTGGAGCGTTTATTTCCAAAACTAACAGATTATCTGTCGAGCGAGTACAAAACAAATTATGTTTATTTAATAAATATCGTTACCCTGAGACAGGTGATTCTTGTTTAAACGTCGGTTATTACTCGCCATTCGTCAACCTGTTGAACCTGCAGCATCGTCGTGCGAAGGCAGATCGTTTTTTTGTTTTTGTTTAAGACCCTGCACTGCTCAATTAGCTTTCCAAGCCTTCTTTCCGAAGTGAACCTGAGTGTTCCAGGTGTGCCTACACGGCTTCAATCATCTTCTTTTATATATTGCTCGACATATTTGCCACTTAAACTCCATCCAAAGATCGGCTGTGTATTATAACCGTTGCTCTGATACAATTGATATGCTTAACTCATACCGGAGCAAGTTCGGGAACGCAGTTCGAAACTTCGTTTTGCAAGAAAAGGGCCAATCAGTTGAAGGTTGATATTTGTCAGTACGATATCCAAGCATTTGTTTTTTGCCCTCACACCTGGTGAAGCCTCTGTTTTGTGCTTTTAATCTTCCTTTTTTTTATTTAAGTGTCCTTCGTACTTGGTTGTATTTTTATTCTCAGACTGGTTAACTACGTACCCATTCTGCACCCGTGTGTACGTGTGTTTTTGCTCTTCTTTAAGTGTGTCAGCACAAGCCCCAATCGGTTGTTCCTGGACACTATAATAAACACTGATTATTATATTTCTCTTCTTATTATTATTACTATTATACTTGTTATGATAATTATTTGTTTATTATAATTATTATAAATATAGGACTTACTTGTAGTTTATAAACAGCCCGAATCCCGTCTTGAATTTTGTATATCTGGAATAATCTTTGGCGGCCACCATGAGCCGCTGAATGGCCCCGTTTTGAGTGTCAAAGATGGTTACATTGGGATTTTCTTCATAGAGGCTGTCCATGAAAATATAGTCGCATACGCCAGGCTCCGGTGCCTTTTTGTAGGGTGATAGGCCAATCCAGAACGAGCAGAGGATTGGCTTTGAAATCATGGGAATCCCTGAAGATAATGAAAAGCTGCATTATACACCTTGCTTATCATTTGCCCAGTAAGTTACAATGTGGTTTCAGCCATATATTAAATTAATGGCTGCAAATAACTCGGTAACGACATGAAGTTAAAAACATTGTTTTATATATTGCTATTTTGCAGATTATACTCGCAATTTACCCATAGCACAACAAGCTAATTAATGCGTTAGCATTAATACCTACATGAGAGCAAAAAGCTGACGCTGTCCGTCTACGGACAAAACAGAGCATAGAGATGTGCCCCGGAAAGAGAGGAGGAAAGTAGTAAAAGACAAAGGCGAGTGAGCGCGACGTCACAAACGGAAGCCAATGCGCGCGTGGTAAACCAATGAGAAGCGAAAACAGCGAAGGCAGCGTCAGGCAGCGGATGCGGCTGCTAATCGTGCAAGAAGCGGAAGCAGCGCTTAGCTCGGCTGGCCAATTTTTTTCTCTTTATTACCTGAGTCTGACAGGTTGACACAACAACAACGCTCTCTAAGGCTTCATCGCTAAGACAGTGATTGAATGGCCAGCCTGCGTTGGCCAGCATGGTGGAACTACAATTGGCTCATGGTCAACAACGCTAGGATGCGCGAAAGACACTTAGGCTCACTCTGCTGGGCCTTCATGACTGCGACGTAAGAGGTAACAGTGTCGCGGAAATATGCACTTGCCTCGCGTACATCACTATCAACATGACGCACGGCCATCCGAATCCGCAAAATGCTGTGTAAACACAGTAGCATTACCAAGTTCATTTGGAAAGCCATCTTCGTTTTCTACCGGCAGAGGCTTGCTTCCGCGTGGATCAAGCGGCAAGTCTTTCGTTAGGGTACGTTGAAGCACGTCCCACAGAAAGACCCCATCCCAACATTCCAAAAAGGACATGCTCAATCGTCTCCGGCTCTTCGCCGAGGAGGCAATGGGCACCCCATGGCACGAACAACCCCTTCTTTTTCAATCATGTCTTTACCGGTAAGGTGCTAGAATGTAATTTAAAGAAAACCGTTTTGACGCCGGGAGGCACTAACATCCGCTTCGCACGTTTTAACACGTTCAATCCTGGGCCATCGTTGAACAGAGCTTTATACATAGGAACTGGGAAAACAACATCGCGAAGGAACTTATACAATCTTTTACGAGTCAGACTACTCAAGTAGTTCACAGAAAACTGGGCTGCTAAGAAGCGACAAGATTCCACCACTTCTTTGAGGTAGCCATGCAGGGCTCCTGGCACCGTTGATGTTGGGACAACAACACTCGGGCAATGCCCTACCCAGCGTGCTTTGGCACATTAGGTGCAAGAAAAGGGTCACTGGCATCACAAAAAAAAAACGGCTCACTATTTGACGCAAAAATAAATGTGACAGGCCAAGGCCCTCATTCCAGACATGCCGGAAAAGGTTAATTGTACTCATCTTTTCTCTCGAGGAGCCCCAAATAAACATGGCAAAAATCCGATGAAATATTTATACATTTACTCGAGAACAATGTAAAACTTGCATTACACACAAGAGTTTGTTGATAAAAAACACGTTGCATACCATGGCGCGTGCGAAATTGACAATTCACTCCCTCTCCACGTATCCGCTTTCTCACGTAGCTCTACTGCCTGATTGCGCCAGTAGGGCTCGCTATCGCGATAGTTCCCCAGTGGTACACCAAAATATTTTTCTGGGGTGGTAACCCACTTCATGCTCATACACACTCTTGCAGTCGTACTCCACTCGCCATGCCAGAAACCTAAGTATTTGTTTCAATGGTCTGCACTTCTGCTTGCTGCACAAAAATGTTTTGCCGTGTTTACTACCTAAACTATGCCCTCGTATGTAGAGCAAAACATTACAATATTGCCCGTGTATGCTAAGACCCGTACCTCATACGATTGCAGCTTAAATAATCTAATTATACTGTCTCTAATAACACCTAAATATAGAGGTTCCATAGAAATCACGAAAAGAAGGGGGACGAAGGGCACCCTTGTCGGCAATACGTTGCACTTCTATACTGTTTCGAACTGCCTTATTGATTATGAGTCTCGTCGTACAACCGCCATGCGCCATGCGCACCCCTTCCTGTATTACTGAGCCAGCATTAATGCAATCTAAGACCGCTAAAAAACGTCATGCGGGACGCGATCGAACGCGTTCTCCAGATCTATTTGTAGCATAGTTACAGATCCTTGCATTGCATCACAACACTCCAGTACGCTACGCGCTATATGAATATTGGTGTGTATTGTTCTTCCTCTATTTACACAAGTTTGCTGAGGCACCACTATTTTCAGTATAGCACACTGTCACCTTCTGGCCAATATTTTCATTACAATTTTGTAATCGACATTTGTTAGGCTTATTGGACGATTGGCTTTGACGTGACGAAGACGGACAGTGTTTTGTGAGAGCGGAATTAAAACTGTGTGGGACGTAAGGAAGGACGGTGGAAGAGCATTTACATTGAAAGCTTCATTAAAAAGTTTACTTAAGACTGGTGAAATTTTACACTTGAACGTCCTAAAAAGGCAGCCCTTAACCCGTTTTGCCCTGGAGACTTCCCTAGATTTAGAGCGTCTATTGGTATTATAACTTCCTCGCTAGTAATAGGCTGTTCCTACCGTTCTTTAGTTTCGTCCTCTAACCTCGGCATGCCAGACTGAAATTTGTTTTAAAAACATCGACGGGACTGGCAAAAAACAGCTCACTGTGATACTCAAAGAATGCTGTCTCAATCTCATTCTTATCGCTCGTAGCTGCTCCGTCCCGTTCAAATTCAGTTATTTCGTTGTGACGAGAGTAACGTTTTTCAATGCCCAACAATCGCTTCGTGGGTGACTCCTCCATGCTTATTTTTTGAACCCTCGCTCTAACTAGCGCCCCTTGATAACAATGCTTATCCCTAGTATCAAGTTCTGCCTTCAGCGAATGAATGTGATCCTTGAATGTGCCCGCTGCACTGCATTCTTCTTTGATATTTGCTTGCGAATTTCCTGGTAGTAATGCTTCGGTCTTTCTTTTTATCTACGAAATGGCGTCAACTCTTTTAATCGCACTTTGTTTTATGTGCTGTTTATAAAATTTTAAATCGGACTTCGTTAAAACGGTTCACTGCTGCTTTTGTCTTTCCTCTCAAAAGGAATGGACTTGGGCTGCAAAATTTCGTCCTCTAGACGCTTCCCATTTATTTTCCACTAGTTCCAACTAAAAACTTTACTTCTTTTCCTTTTATTGACTTATGCTGAACTTCATTAGACAATAATCACTAAACGATACTGGGAGCACAAAGTAGTCACAACATGAATGGTCCACTTCCAGCGAAACATAAACCCTGTCTAGGCGAGCATGGCTTACCCCTTGGAAGTGGGTATACTGTACCGCCATTTCATTACTGAGACATCCTCTGACGTCTTGTTAACTGCAGTCACTGATGATATTTTTTTTAAAGTTGACGTACTGGCATTTTTATAAGGCGTGGAGCTTTTATTGTGACGTGGCTCGCACACACAATTAATGTCGCCGAGTAATGTGAGCAAACAATTACACTGACAGTAGGGGTGTATGTCCTCGAAAAATAACCGTCTTTCTTCGGCCCTAGTAGGCTCATATAAACAAATTACCCGCCAGTCTAGAGCCGAAAAGGGCATGTCGCACACCTCAAACCGGCCAGACTCACCAGACGTTACCGATTGCACCACGGCACCTTGACTTTTCCGTATAATAATAATGCAACCCGACGACGCCCCGACGTCATGGCTCGCGCAAACAATGCTACACATTGTAAAAGGCCGCACCATACACTCGGTATGGTGTTCGCTCTCGACTTTTGTTTCCTGCAACGCGACAACGTCGAGGTCTTCCACAATCACGAGACGATATAATTGCCTTTGCTTTCTTCTGTCTGCGACACCTCGAACGTTGAGGGTCGCTACACGATGTAAGTACTTATCTAGCGTAACTATCGCCAAGCAGTGTCAGGCCAAACGTACAGTGCTAACATTCGCTAGTCATCACCACTGAAGACTGGTCGCACAGACGTTAGCTTATTTTAAAGGCTTGACACACCTCTTCTGTGAATAAATACTCGGCCGTGTCCCGACGCTCTTCCAGCCATCTCGCACCATCAACTGCTTCTCAAGCCTACATAGCCGTTGTTTTCGACAGGTTTCCGAACTGTCTTCGTGGGGACGCTTTAAGCAGGCCGCCTCACAGTCCATCTCTGCTGGAGTAGGTATGTCGATAGACGTCTGTGTGGGGCTTGCCCCTTTCCCACAACCTCGGTCATCCCCGGTTGGTCTCGATCTTTTTCTTGGGATTCAGGCTTCAGTTGCTTCACTGCAGAGGTCGATGCCTCCGAAGAGCCATGGTCCGGAAGGTCATCCTCGCCCTTCACTGTCGATTTCTTGGTTGAAGTCGCTGCGGAGGTCTTCCTTGCAGGGGCCTTTTCTGCCTCGTCTTCATCCATGAGCAGTTCGCTTTGCTCCTCAGCAGCTCCTCGTCCCACGGCACGGGCGTACGAGCTGACACAATCGGGCTGCTCGTGGCCAAAGGCCCTGCACTTAGAGCACCTGGGCACAAAACACTCCCGACGGATAAGTCCTGTCCTGTGACACCGGAGGCAGATGGGGGCTCACCCAGGCAATACCACGCGTGCCGTGGCCCTGCCGAAGCGAAGCGGGTATGGCAGGAGCTCGAACGTCACCCCTTCCCTGAGTACCAGCCGTAAAATGCGGCTGGTTGACCGTACTCTATTCAAATCCCGGCACTTTCTAGCGGTCAAAGGCAAAGACTTTTACCTCACCGTATTCCGCGGAGGCCCTCCGGGTGGCGTCTTTCGGGACGTCGAACGCCACCAAGTGAAGCCTTACGCGGAGCTCCTGCTGGACCGGATCCACGACGAGGCAAGTACGGCCCTTAACGATGATTCGTCCAGCCTCGACTTACTTCTGTTAAGCCGCTCCGTTCAGCAGGTTAAGCAGCCACACGTGGGACATTTAGCATACCCCAAAACCCACCACTTCTTGGAGGACGCCTACCGTTTCAAGTGGCTGTCGAATTCATCGATGCCATAGGGCCTTCTCTCGATGTCGCCGTGCAAAGCATTTCTTGTGAAAATCAATCTGGTGACATCAAGGGTCGGCGGGAAGTAAAATGTACCATAAAGCAAGTTCGAATCAGAAAAAGTATTTTCCACTCAGACAAATTCATCACTAAATTCGTGGTCAAATCGCCGTACCACCTGGAAACGTTTTTGACAGCAACAAGTACATCCCCCCCCGAAGTTCGCCGACATGCCTTTATAATTCCGATCTCTTCGAAATACAGTATATGGTCGATGAAAGTAGTCCGATGATGGAAAGAGCTGCTAAACCATGTTTCGCTTCATAAATTTATAACATAATCTCTCAGAGATATATTGTTATAGCATTGTGTTAGCTTTAGTACGTAGACAGCGAACGTTTTGATAGAATAAAGGACACTGCATAAAGAAATGACTTTTTTTGCTAAGTCGGCATTACAGCTGAAGTATCTTCATCAACCCTTAATGGCTAAAAAATTGTTTATAGAACAAACCAATGGGCCAGACGTCATCAGTATTGATTTTGTCCAAATTCTCCTCGTTTACAGAGACGTGAAACGACGGGTATATATCACGTTTGACTATGAATTGGGTACACGTAAAAGTTTTATGCTCTAAGATGGGAGCAGGCACCGCCCTAACATCACAACACGCGGTGGACGGGTGAAGACGCGAAAAGATTGCTCATTGGTACGTTTAGTAAATGATAACTAATATGGCTTGTACAGGTGAGTCATACGGCCAGGTGGGTGTCACATCGGCGGCTATTCTTTGAGATAGGTGGGATAATTAAATAAACTTCAATATTATATTTTTACATAGTAAAAATAAATATATGATTTTAATTAGAAACATGCGTAGTATAATCGAAAGCTACTATATCAGTCAATTTTACAAACAGTATAAGGTCGTGCGAAACTCGGGGGCGCACCAAAGTTACCACTCGAGCAGCAGGCGCAAAGCTAGCACTGGCAAAACCAGATGATTAGGTTATCATCGCGTTCAGCCACTGCTACGTTTGCTTTTGCTGCACATCTGGTAACTTTCGTGCGCCCCCGAGTTTCCCACGTTGTAAAATTGACTGATATAGTAGTTTTCGATTATACTACGCATGTTTCTAATTGAAACCATATATTTATTTTACTGCATTAAAATGTTAAATAATAAAGTTTAGTTAAATATTCGACTCATCTCAAAGATTATCCACGGATCTGATGTCCGCCTGGCCGTATAACTCACCGGCCCGCACTGTATTAGTGCACCTTTTACGATTTATTTTGTAATAAATCAGTTCGAATTAAATTGAAATATCAGATATATATTTATATTATTGATAAAGTTGGTCGACCTTTCGGCCTGAGACAGTCATGAAGAAGGTCTGTCTCAGGCCGAAACGTCGACCGACTTACAAACAATATGTTCTAAAAACTCCAAACAACCGCCTCAGGTGCGTCTTCTTCCATATAAACTTTTCGTCATCCTACGCCGTTTCTCTCTCTCTCTCTCTCTCTCTTTTGCGTAATTAACTTTTTGCGTAATTAACTTTTTAATATTGTGTTTAAGGGCATCGTTTTAATCACGAAATTGCTCAGCATCATCAAAAACACTAAATAACAAAATTGCAGAACGATAGAAGGCACGCGACGCATTTTACGGCTTTCGGAAAAAACCGCACAAATTCAACGGGTTTTAAGTTTCGGTTTGCTATCGGAGCGCATCTCGGCCCGGCGGCACCGCGCCCCGTGGAAAGATAGTGCAACCAGACTCTGCTGCGTCGCGCGATGATAGCGCAGCAGAAATTGGTTGCACTATCTCTCCACGGGGCGCGGTGCCGCCGAGGCCGAGATGCTCTGCGATAGCTAACCGTTACATAAAACCCCGTCGAATTTGTGCGGTTTTTTCAGAAAGCCGTAAAAGGCTTCGCGTGCCTTCTGTCGTTCTGCAATTTGCTGATTTAGTGTTTTTCGGTGATACTGAGCGATTTTCTAATTGAGACCATGCCCTTAAACACAATATTAAAAAAGTTAATTACTCAAAAAGTAAACATCTAATGGACCTTTTTCACATACCGGCGGCACCAGGTGGTGGCTGCACGAACTAAAAATCGAGGAAGGGACCTACCTGCGCTGCCAATCGATAATGGGAGCTACGCTACCAGTTTCTTCGTTCTCTGAGCAGCGGGGCGTGCCCAACGCGACTTCCGAGTGGGGCATTCCGTGGCGTCCACTTAAACGTCGTGTGTATTCTTTCCGTCCGCTTTCTTTTTTTGCGTAACACAATTATATGTATGCTGCAATTACGTTTGCTACTCGCTGATCTACAGCCTCCTTCCGAATTTCCTCGATTTTTGGTGTCAACTTCCTGCCGCTTGGCATCGGGCGCTCGCGCGTGCGCAGAACGCTTCTCGGAAAAAGGTCCATTATCCCGAACTTTAATAATTTTCCGAAATAGGCCTAAAACGCCACAAGTCTTTTTTTGTTGCGATGAGTAAGTTTCTGCAGGAGCGATTCGGCCTTCCTTTCTCCCTAGAAACACCCTATATATATATATATATATATATATATATATATATATATATATATGGGTGTTTAACGAAAGGTGGACAAATTCGATATTGCGAAAACTACACGTCGCACCAAAAAAGTCTTGTGTCATTTGGTTTAGGCCAGGGACCTTTTTAGGAAAATTATTAAAGTCCGAGATCATTATATTGTTAATTATTTTTGCGTAATTAACTTTTTCATTACTGGGTTTAAAGGCATGGTTTGAATTAGCAAATTGCTCAGCATCGTCACAAAAACATTACATCAACAAATTCCAGAACGATAGAAGGCACGGGAAGCATTTTACGGCTTTCTGAAAAACCGTACAAATCCGACGGGTTTTCAAGTTTCCCGATTTGTTATCGGGAGCGCATCTCCGCCCTGACCAGCACCGCGCCCCGTGGAGAGATAGTGCAACTCAGCCTCTGCAACAACCCGAAACTTGAAAACCCGTCGAATTTGTACGGTTTTTCAGAAAGCCGTAAAAGTGCTTCCCGTGCCTTCTATCGTTCTGCAATTTGTTGATTTGAGAGTTTCTCGATGACGCTGAGCGATTTTCTGTTTGAAACTATGCCCTGAGACACAATATTAAAAGTTAATTACGCAAAAATAATTAACAATTTAGTTATCTCGGACTTTAATAATTTTCCTAAATAGGCCCTTGGCCCAGGACCAAAAAGATCAGGGTGTCGAACCGGAACCAAACCGACAACCGGAACCGAACCGGTATTTTTTTCCGGAACTGAACCCGAACCCGAACCGTTATAATGCTATCGCGATGAACCCGAACCAGAACTGAACCGGAAAAAAAATAACAATTACCGGCTCATGTCAAAACGGTTCGGCCACGCGCGGTTGACAATGAATGTGCTATCAATGCCATTTGTTTTTTAAGTGCCGTCATTTGACACACACCTCGCTTACATATTTTTCTTCCTCCACTCAGTCTTAGGAATATAAACGCTGCATCCACGAATCTTGACAAACGCTGCATCCATGAATCTTGACATAGGAACCAGTATTGCGCTGGTCGCGGCTTGCAACGAAAAAAAGAATTGTAAGGCTGTGCAAAAAAAAAGAAAAAATCGCGTCACGGGATTTCATTTTCTACAATCTCGTCAATCCTAAATGCTGCTGTGTGTTCATTTCATAACACGTTTGTAGAACGCGCGAGTTCTTGAATATTGCTTCAATCGGAATGAGAAAAGAAAAGTCTGCGGAGTTTGAAAATGTTTTTGGGAGAGAAAGCAATTTTATTTGCAGTTGAAATGAGCACACATGAATTATATCTGCTCTTCGCCGCCCCAAGCACCGGTCAGAGTATATCGAGCTATGAAGTGTCAAGAGTTACATGCCGTATTTTTTCGTACCGGAAACTCAATAAATGCGGGGAAAAAACAGGGATACAAACCCTAGTCGCTCGCGGGGAAGGAAGCTGCGCGCACTTTCGAATTTGACAAAGGATCTGCCGAGCTTCTGTTGCTTCCGTCGCCTGCCCAGCGTAGTCATGGACTTAAGCGGGCGCGTGCGCTCAAACCAACGCTCAGCAGACGCTGGAGTTAGCGCCCGTGACAGACAGCCCTGTCGTCAGACAGTCGTTGCTTGCCGCTTGCATTGGCTACAGGCTTTTATAAACGTTATGCACTACTAATTTCGGCGATGTATCCCGCTTCGTATGTGCTGATTTCAGATGTTTTATTTGTAATTTATTTCGATGTTGCAATTTGTCATTCATAATTTCCGAACCGGTCTCGCGATGCGGTCCAGTGCCCCGAACCGTTTCGCAGATCAAATTAATGGAACCGGAACTGATATACAAATATATATATATATATATATATATATATATATATATATATATATATATATACTTATATATATATGGGTGGTTTCATCTCAAATCCTGCAGGCAAAAAGGGTCGAATTTTAATTTCGCTGAAAAAAATATATGTTATGGCGCCGTCTCTAAAAACACAGTAGCCACAAACCGCAAGTCCGTCGGATTTTTTGTTCTCGACTTACGAATTTTAGCAAGGAGTACGCGGCCAGAGCCCTTGATACTCAGGAGAGTTGGGCGACTGGGCGAGCTTGCAGCCCGCCAGATTTAGCCGACTGCGAACGAAGAGCGTCCGCCATCTTGTGTTACTTCGGCAGAGGCGCGTAGCGCGCGCAGGGCCGTGCAGGTAGCGAGGCGCCTCGTTCACGCCATCGATACGTTGTAATAAACGAGTTGCGATAGATCGAGTGCGCTCAGACTATTTGGTGAGCATTATTAGAGACGTTTTCAGAGTTTGCAGTGGCTCGCCGGCGTTAACCGCATGCGCGATTGTCGAGGACAGTTTTAACGCGCATGTGTTTCGTTTTCGCTTGCTTATGTCACTGTTGCACGTCGCTGTGCGATCGTACCACGGCCACATTTGCCGACGAGATGAGCGCTCAACTGGGTGCAACTAAATTTCAGCTTATAACAATAGTGGCCGATTTCGTGGTCCAATTTAAGCGCTCACTTTTTCCGACACCGGGCATTTGTAAGACGCAATCAGCACGACGAACGCGGGAGTCGAATTATATGGTTACCTTGTACCAGTTCAAAAAATAATTTCGATGGGAAAGATTTTAATTTTTTTTCCTGTAAGCTATTTGTGTATAAGGATAAGTTCTCTACATTACCATCTTAATAGTCCTCTTGACAAAAACTTGCGAACTCAGTTAAAAAAATGAGGTAGTCTAAACGTCCCTGAATGATGTATATTACAGTTGCATCAAGTGACAGACTTCATACTGGAGTAATACCGTCATATAATAACAAAAAATATATTATAGTTTATACGGGAGAAATGGGCACTTTCTAGTATCTGAAAAAAAAAAAACAATATAATCACAGATTCTACGCCTTCCGACTATGTCCGCAAAGTTCAAGCGTAAAAACAAATTAAGACCACTTAAAAGACGCCGTGTACCCTATTGTATAACCAAATAAAAAAATGCATTCAATAAAGAGAAGGAACTTGAGATCACATTAGCCCACATGCTTGTAAAGGGAACCTTGATATTTGTAAACTAAAAAAATGTTTAAAAACAACAAAAACGGAGCACTAAACGAATAAATTAGGCAAAGTTTCACCGTGCAAAACCCAAGACAGCTGAAACACGTAAATGAAGCCGCATGCAGATTTCACAGGGACATTAATCCCTCTTACCCATAATCGTTACCGCACCCCCCCTCCCCCCACGCAACATAGAAGCCTCCTTAGTGTACAAAATGTACATGGTGACATGCATAAATTCGAAAGCATAACCAAGACATGTGCCTAGTGGTTTAAAAGTGTTTAATTGGCACAAAAATAAATTATGAAAAATGGCAATCACCTAATAATGTCAACTGTCATACTTTTCACAAAGGTGGTGCTTCCTTGCAGCTGACATTCTTGGAAACAACTCTATGGAGCATCCTACTGTTTGAAGAGAAGGATGATGATGCTATCGTAAAGGAGACGTGCTTAGAAATAGGAGGTGCCGAGGCACTTCCTTCTTGGCTCAGTAGATGAAAAGGCATACAAGCAAGTCATATCAAGAAGCTACTTCCTTGCAGTACTTGCACTTGCAAATTTTCTCGACTCCAGTGCCTTCTTCTGCTTCTGGTGCTCGCACCTACTTACTTCCTTGAGGTAGATCCTAATACGCAACATAGTAAACCTTCGAAGTAGATGCATTTTGATAGGATGGCAGTCTGGAAACCGAACATGTTCGGTAGCCTTTGTCATCTTATCTACCAGCCTGTCAGTGCAGTTCGTCTGCTTGTGAAGAATGTCTTCATTTCGTCTGAATACTGCCTCAGACACCAGCAGTAATGCAGTCAGGCCCTTGCTTGGAACAGTGAGTGCCCCATCCTTGTAACACTTCGAAAGTGTAAACTTCACCGCTTCATCAGTATTTTGCTGATCCACAATAGCTTGTCTGCAAGATCCACATGTTACGTTGTTCTTCAGGACAGAGGCAGCAAGGTAGCCTGCCAAGTACAGAAATGCACTTTTTTCAGTGCTTGGCATCACGAGGTCCTCTTCCGGATCAGCTTCACCGGTGCCTTCCACCAGCTCCCTCACCTCTTGAGGAGTGGCGGTACGGTAGTCGGCCAGGAAGAAGGCTCCATCGTCGATGGAGTAACTGGTGTGTGCAGGAGTCTTCAAGTACTGCGACACGCTAATGATGCGAAGAGCAACTTTGCACTGATAGGGCGTAGGGATCGGGTTCCTTCCTCGAACAACAGAAAACAGGTTCTCGAGGCTATCTTGAGTGAAGCGGCTGGTCAGAACGAAGGTGTACTTGTCATCATGCAGGAGAGTATGTTGGATTCCCAAAATACTCGTGGTACTAATCAGCACCCCTGTCTGTACCGGCTTCCAAGCGCCATCTCCTATCTTCACCCTCAGGAAGAGGTCCATGAAAAACTCTAGAAACGCTACAGCTTCGTCGTGTTTCTCCGGCCTAATCAAACTGAGCGCCATTCCAGGGTGCCGACTGCACATTAGATCAAACCATCTGTTGACCATCTTGAAAAACCAGGCGGTTGTCAGGGCTTGACGACTGATTTTGCCTTCTCTTACCAGCTCCTCAATGGCACACGCGGTCCTGTGGCTCATTAGGTCAACAGCATAACTGACCTTCATTTTGTCGAAATGCCCTTGCACCAGGTGCGTGTCCGTGAGATGAGAAGCCAGTTTGAAAACATTCTTCCTGTCGTGTGCTAGAAGTTCCTTCACAGGCCACAGATGGACAACCTGTGATGGCAAGTTGAACTTGTCAACAATGTCTTGTGGAAGGACTACCTGCTGGGATCGACACAGATGGTTCCTCAGATTTTTGATGATGTGCGGAACATCGGCAAGGAAAAACATCCTCTTCGACGGATCATCTGGATGGAGCGTGCTGGAGGAAACCTTGCAGTATCTGCCAGCAATGATGCCGAATTCTTTCCACATAGCCCGGTTGCCCGACCCCATGTCACTTGTCACAGCAACAATGTCCAATCCAATGGCTGTGCATCGTCGAATGATATCCCTGACGACACCTGCGCAATCAGGACCACCAAATGAAGCTCCTGTAAAGTGGTAGGCCACTACTTGTTTCCATCGTGTAGACACCCCTCCAATCATGAAGACCAAGCAGTGGGTCGCCAACGTAGGAGCAGGTTCCTTTGCAGATGCCTGAGCAGGTCCCTGGGCAGGTCCCTGGGCAGATGCCTGAGCAGATGGCTGAGCAGATTCCTGAGCAGATTCCTGAGCAGCTTCCTGAGCAGATCCCTGAGTGGATGCCTGAGCAGATCCCTCAGCAGATGTAGGCTTGGTTCCTCCCAACGTTGTGAAGCCGCAGGAACTCTGTGTGCTGGGGTCATACTCAACTTTATCGTGAAGCTGCATTTCGTCGAGCATCAGAACACATTTCTTTTCTTGTGCATGGAAGTTGGCAATTTTAACCTTCATGAGGTCGAAAACCTCGCCCAGAACGCCAGGTTCAAACTTTATTCCTTGAATGTGGCTTCGCAGGGTACGCTCAGCCGGCAGAGGTTGTCCTTGTGCACGTAGAAGGTTGTACCCAGTTGATCCACATGTGAAATGTAGTTGCAGTCCCTTTTTTATCGTAGCGGATGACCACGCACTTCCACGGTTGGACTTCCTGCCAAGAGCACGAATTTGATCTTCTGTGAACACAGTTTGGAGGCCATCAGCGACATTCTTCATTTTTTGAGAAAACGCATTATTCGTTTTCTGCAAACGGCTGACTTTGTGCCTGAGCTGGGTCACTTCATTCTGTTGCTGGGCCAACTTCTGCTGCAGTTCAGCCAACTCCTGCAAAATAAATGTCAGTATTATTGAGTGTTGTATATTGGGAAGCGGAGCAATGTAGCCCCTGCAGTTGCATGCATGCCATAATGTCCCGAGAGATAGCCCACCGAAATTCGGGTGCATGTTAAATAAAAGTAAGGTCTGGGCTAACTTTCGAAGTGAAAAACTTGGTCCAAGTGTACTCATTAAAAAAGAGAAAATCGTGCTAAAAACAAGGATGGGCTATCCTTTGGGGATGGGTCATCTTTCAGGATATTACATAGTGGTAATAGACCACATCGACAAAAATTCCGTATCTGCATTTGGCAAACATTCAAGTTAGGATATGGCAACTATATACCGTAATACCTCGACTCAACGCCCACCACCCCACCGCCTGAAGTTCATGAAAAAGTGGGGTAGGCGACGACATGGTGTCTAAATGCAAAAAGTGAAGAAGAAGCCACAGAATACTCCTTTTTCTTCACACATTTGCATGGCTCGATTGGAGGTACACCGTCTTCAAAACTTTTGTTTTTATCAACGTAACGAGATTCTAGAAACAGCAGTGCCGCATAAGGCAGAACCTACCGTCTGCTCTTAAATATGCGTAATAAAGAGCTTGGACATGCTTCGTACAACCGCAGCTGAAAGAGTGCCTTAAATTGGAGCGAGCACATAAATTCCGCTCGTGCTAACATGCCCGTTCAATGCTCCAGAACTAAAATCACGCGACTATGTGTAAAAAAACATAAAGAAGAGAGAAAAAAATCGCAGCGTGTTCGTCTTTGCGAAGTGTCGGGCGTCAAACTTGTGAAAGGGGGCTAGCCTCTTTCGCAAACTTCTTCTATAGACAGTTGCAAGCAAGGTAACTGTCCGCCGCCATTTCTTCGCTTGTTCCAGCAAGCACGTGCAATTGCAAGCCTGCCAAAGCTGCCTTCATGCACGCTGCACGTGCTGGTGCCCCATGCACAAGGATGGGGCACCAGCCGGGACGCCATGCATGCAAACGTCTATACTCCATCTCTCTTTTGGCTTCACTGTTGGCAAACGCATGTGCACAAGGGTGTAGTTCTGCAGAATGCTTTGCTTGCAGGAGCAGCCGTGCAGAAAAAGCGGTTTTTGAAACCAGACTCTCGCGCCCGTGCCTTCGCCAGCACTGAAGGCAACTTCTGAGATGGAGTATAGACGATTTCAAGCAGGGCAGCTGGCCGCCGCCTTTTCTTTGCTCGTGCCAGCAAGCATGTGCAATTGCAAGTCTACCAAAGCTACAATCACATGGATACTGCACCTGCTGGTACCCCATGCATTCGCATGGGGCACCAGCTGGGATGCCATATTTGCAAATGTCTATAGAGCTTGCTGTGTTGGTGCTGTGTGCGTACAAGCGTGTGACGCAGATGGATAGCTATGTTACTGCACAGTTTGGAAAACACACTGCTTCAGCCAAAGAGAGAAAGGAAATAGTGTAAAGTCCGGATATTTCGCAAACTTTGGGAGTGTCTGAGCTTTACCTATCACGGTCTTCAAATCCGTCGAACGAGACATTGCTGTGAGAATTAAATACAAAAGGCTTCGTTTTGTCAAACTTTCCGTTTTGGTTTTGTTTCGTTTTGGACAGATGTTTACATTCTGGGACGAGTGTTTGCTGCACTCGGCCATTTGCGGTATGGGGCTTCCGGGAAGAAATGAGCTTTCTTTTATTTCCGAACAAAAGAAAATGTTTGTTCTGTTAGCTCCATATTTCTTTCTTTTAGGTTCGTGGTCTTTCATCTCGAAGTCTGAGGTCGGGGTTTTCATACTTGCTCATAGTTGTGAACAAAGAAAGCTTCTGTTATCTCTCTAGATTTCATTGTCACGACAGTCTTTCCACCTTGGGGACCACGGAAGGATGATGTTCGCTGATGTCATGATCAGCGGTTCAGTATTCTGTAGAAATGGGCGAAGACTGTTTTTTTTTTTTAGAAAACTGATATTTCGTTTAAAAAGTGGGATGGGCGTTAAGTCGGGATATTACGGTAGGTACTATTGTGATACATTGAAATACGAACAGCGGAGCGCGTGGCTTTCGGTAGATGCTGCGTAGCCTGGCGACGGGCCAGCGAAGGTTGGGTGCGAGGATTCTTATTTAATTCTTATATGCCTTAAACATCGCACGATGTGTGAGCACCGACTTATCGCGCTGCGGCGCTGGGGCCTGTTCACCCTTATATACAGTTATTTAGCGCGGACGGACCCCCAGTGCCACGGCACGACAAGTCAAAGCGCTGACACACCAAGCAATGTTCAAGGCACATCAGAATTAGATTAGAAACCTCGTACCCAACCTTCGCTGGCCCATCGCCAGGTGGCGGAGCATGTACTGAAAGCCACGCGCTCCGTTGTTCGTATTTGAATGTGGCGCAATAGTACATTCAAAAGCTGCATTTGGAAAATATTGTAACATGGCAGATACTTTAGTGGTTAAAGTGTTATTTTTTTATACTGTCTGCACCCTGGCCATAAAAGCAAAGCCTACCAAAGTCTGGTCTGCAGGGTAGGCTGAAGATGACATTACCACGCAGTCGTCGCCTTTGCTGTCGAGATGGCCGTTCAGGGGCACAGTATGAGAATCACTGCAGAGCGTGTGGGGCTGGTGATCGATGTTCGCAGCCTGCAATAAAGTTACAAAAGGTGTCGGCAATCAGTTCTGTCGCAACTTTCACAGACATGCGCATTTTCTGGAATTTATTGCAGTATTTGGGTATACTTACCGAAGGGTGTGCCTCACAATGAGCTAGAATCGACGGGGCTGGCGAGCAAGGGTGGAGCATTTGAGAAGGAACTGCAGCCTGCCCATCCTGTAGTTCAGAGTCAGGCATGCAAAAATAAAGTGTAAGCTCAAACAAGCATCAAACATGGCTGTCTGCACTCTAGCAATGAAAACGATGCCTACCAAGGTGTGGTCCACAGCGTAGGCTGAATAGGAAACCACCGTGCTGTCATCCCCTTCGCTGTCGGGATGACCGTTTAAGAGCACAGTATCCGAGTCGTCGCGGAGCGTGTAGTGCTGGTGATCGATGTTCGCAGCCTGCAATAGAGTTACAAAAGGTTTTGGCGATCAGTTCTGTCGCAACTTTCACGGACATACGCATTTTCTGGAATTTATTGCAGTACTCGAAGTACACTTACCGAAGGGTGTGCCTCACAATGAGCTCGAATCGATGGGGCTGGCGAGCAAGGGTGAAGCATTCCAAAAGGAACTGCCGCCTGCACGTCCTGTAGTACAGAGTCAGGCACGCAAAAACAAAGTGTAAGCTCAAACAAGCATCAAACATGGCTGTCTGCACGCTAGCAATTGAAAACGATGCCTACCAAGGTTTGGTCCACAGCGTAGGCTGAATATGAAACCACTGCGCAGTCATCCCCTTCGCTGTCAGGATGACCGTTGGGGAGCAAAGTATCCGAGTCGTTGCGGAGCGTGTGGTGCTGGTGATCGACGTTTGCAGCCTGCAATAGAGTTACAAAAGGTTTCGGCAATCAGTTCTGTCGCAACTTTCACAGACATACGCATTTTCTGGAATTTATTGCAGTACTCGGGTACACTTACCGAAGGGTATGCCTCACAATGAGCTCGAATCGATGGGGCTGGCGAGCAAGGGTGAAGCATTCCAAAAGGAACTGCCGCCTGCACGTCCTGTAGTACAGAGTCAGGCATGCAAAAACAAAGTGTAAGCTCAAACAAGCATCAAACATGGCTGTCTGCACTCTAGCAATTGAAAACGATGCCTACCAAGGTTTGGTCCACAGCGTAGGCTGAATATGAAACCACCGTGCTGTCATCCCCTTCGCTGTCAGGATGACCGTTGGGGAGCACAGTATCCGAGTCGTCGCGGAGCGTGTGGTGCTGGTGATCGACGTTTGCAGCCTGCAATAGAGTTACAAAAGGTTTCGGCAATCAGTTCTGTCGCAACTTTCACAAACATACGCATTTTCTGGAATTTATTGCAGTACTCAAGTACACTTACCGAAGGGTGTGCCTCACAACGAGCTAGAGTCGACGGGGCTGGCGAGCAAGGATGGAGCATTTGAGAGGAAACTGCAGCCTGCACGTCCTGTAGTACAGAGTCAGGCATGCAAAAACAAAGTGTAAGCTCAAACAAGCATCAAACATGGCTGTCTGCACTCTGGCAATGAAAACGATGCCTACCAAGGTCTGGTCCACAGCGTAAGCTGAATATGACACCATTGCGCAGTCATCCCCTTCGCTGTCGGGCTGGCCGTTGGGGAGCACAGTATCCGAGTCGTCGCAAAGCGTGTGGTGGTGGTGATCGACGTTTGCAGCCTGCAATAGAGTTACAAAAGGTTTCGGCAATCAGTTTTGTCGCAACTTTCACAAACATACGCATTTTCTGGAATTTATTGCAGTACTCAAGTACACTTACCGAAGGGTGTGCCTCACAACGAGCTAGAGTCGACGGGGCTGGCGAGCAAGGATGGAGCATTTGAGAGGAAACTGCAGCCTGCACGTCCTGTAGTACAGAGTCAGGCATGCAAAAACAAAGTGTAAGCTCAAACAAGCATCAAACATGGCTGTCTGCACTCTGGCAATGAAAACGATGCCTACCAAGGTCTGGTCCACAGCGTAAGCTGAATATGACACCATTGCGCAGTCATCCCCTTCGCTGTCGGGCTGGCCGTTGGGGGGCACAGTATCCGAGTCGTCGCAAAGCATGTGGTGGTGGTGATCGACGTTTGCAGCCTGCAATAGAGTTACAAAAGGTTCCGGCAATCAGTTTTGTCGCAACTTTCAGAGACATACAAATTTTCTGGAATTTCATGCAGTACTCAAGTACACTTACCGAGGGGTGTGCCTCACAATCAACCAGAGTCAATGGGGAGGATGTCAGTGCTTCTGACGAGCATGGGTGTTCTGTACAAGGAAGAACTTTGGTCTGCAGGTCACCTTGTGGCCTGGCCGGGAAGTCCTAAAATGTAACAATTGAGTCTAAGCTCGAAGGAACATCAAACACAGTCAGGTTTGAGCTGCACTCGCAACACTTACTAAAGTCTGCGCTACAAGGCAAGCTGACAGAGAACTCGAGAGAAAGGTATCTTAAGTCTGACGACAGCTTCGGGAAGGAACAGCCTGTATAATAATGCAATAAAGTGTGGGATTAGTAGCACTCTAAACTGCGAGCACTAATCTCTGAAAAAATTGACCCCACCACGAATGATTACTGAAGGGAGACAACAAAAGATTGTATATTGATAAAATGCAGTGGGACCAAGACACATTTGCTGAAAACGACACAATCTTTTACCACGCATCACAATTGCTCAAATTTACTGAGTGGTATGGACAGACTGGACAACCTCCTTTAGAATCGAACAGTGTAGAATACTATCGGAGATCTCTCAATGTGACTGTGCAAGGAATCCCCTTAGTTGAAATGGGGCCAAAGTTCATTGGCATGAATGTCCTGTATGGCTGTGTCTCCATGAGAACTGTATCAGCTTGCAAGGTAGGAAGGAGCCTTACGTCTCTAGGTCTTGGAGGCTTTCTTTTGGTTGTCTTCTTCATGTGCGAAAATAATGTTGGAATAGCAGACTGCTTGAGTTTCAAGCCATCTTGCCTGTTCCTCTCATACTGGTCATCATCAAAATGTACCTAGAAAAAAAGAGTAATTTTTACACCACAACTCAATTTATTAAGTCTTATGGGGTCACTGAGTTTAGACGAATCAGCGATAATAAGGAGTTCTATATTTCTTATAAACCCTAAACGAACTCTGTGCCTTCGCGTGAGCGAAAAACGCGTAACACAAACAAAGACCAAAAAAGTAAGAACCTCGTGAGTACGATCAGCGGCTCCGAGATATCGCGAAAACATCGAAATTATAGCGCGGATGTAGTTTGTTGGGAGCTTTTCGTTCAAAGGTTCGAAAAGACCAGAAAAACCGGCGATTGCTTGTTCGCGCTCGCTCTCTACGAGCTCGCGAGCAGCGTGAGAGCACGCATTTGTGCGAGCCATAGAAGCGAGTGCGTACGGTTGGGCCGTACTTCGATTGCTCGGTACACATCACGAACCAAAGATCCTTCGCTGCGCGCTCCTTTTCCCACTAATGAGTAGAACAGCGAAGGCGCCGCTATCTCATGCGGTCGTTTTCCCAGCCTATCAGCCTATGTGCTCGCGCTCGCGCCTTAACTGCCTGAATATTGCCTTTGCAATCCTCTGGAAGATTGCCTGTATATCTTAGTCTTAGTTTTTATTGGCTCAGGAGATAAAACATAAACGCAGCTGAGTGTGAGAGCTTACCTCGCAGAGACGAGAGTTTGCGTTAGGCTTCCACTTGTCACGCCGAACGTTCGCTTGCCAGATGCGACTCCTCGCACGGTTTCGTTGTCCTTCAGGGAAGCGATGCAACTGGAAACCTTTTTCCTTGTGTTGGAACACCCCACCGCGCTGCAGCACCCCATTTGTTGGAGTGGAAACACAGCGTATGCACTCAAGAACAGCTAGGACCCATCGGAGTAGCGCTTGAGCCAGCTGCCTGGCTCACTCAGCTCGCTCCGGAAAACACAAGATGGCGGGGACCGACAACTAGAATTTGGATTTGGATTTGGATTTGGATTTTGGATTCCGAGGCGTTGTTGTCAGACTATGATGTATTTGTTGCCAGACTGTCGGGTACTTCAAAAGATCGCCAAACTCTCCCAGTATAAAGGGCTCTGGGATGCGCCTGTCCGTGACACGTGACCTGCGAGAGACCGCTAAAATTTCCCGCTGGAGCCTCCCCCCCACCCCCCCCCCCCCCCTTTCCCCTCCTCCAGTCACGGATGTGAGCGCCCGCAGGTTGGGAGTGGAACCAAAGGGAATGGATCGAATCCACCCATCACCGTGCGGTTCCAGTGCGTTCTATCTCAGCGAATCCACCATTACACTGAGAAGCGCGGGGTACCAGATCAAATTGCGGATTCGAACTGTCCACAAGTTTAGAACCGCGCGGATCCGAAGGGAACCGCTCCGATCTGAAAATGTCGTACGGGCATCTTCTGAACTTCAGTTATGACGGCGTTACGTATGCGTGGAACGCTTAGTGCGATCGGTTCATTAAATGACGCACTCAAAGACATGTTGTGTATGTTCCTCTTCGTAGTCCTTGTTTTCTGAGCTGTTTTTCCCATGATGTATATCGACAACCAACTGGCCGAGTTCACCACCTTATTACTATGAAACATAAAGTTTTAGTACATTTGTTCTTAGGCCAAGGAATACGTCTATCCTGAAACTGAATTCTTACGCGCGTGTTCTGCATTTCTAAAATTGTTAAATGAATTTGAATGTGTTGTTTTACTGACACGTTGACTCATTATTTTATATCTAGTTCATGCTGCCATCAGTGATACGGCTGCTGGTAGTGCAACTCAGGGGTTTAAACATGATTCTCTTTCTTGGGGCGTGGTAAATTTTTCTGTGTGTGGGTTCTCAGGTATGGTGAGTGCGATGTTCCGTGAAGTTGCGTACTTTGACTAGAAAATTGTGGAGGAGTGTTGGTCCGAGAGACTAAGGGGGTGTTTGGGGGATTGTGGTAGCAATCACTGGTCCTACCTGCTTTCTATGCTTGCACAAATTGCAGAGCCTCTTACGCTTCTGAAAAGTTACGCATCTAGTATTATTACTTTTAGGTAATATACTAAGCAATCGTATCACTTTAATTACACGGTGCATTGATGACTGAAGTTAAATTTCAAAGCCAGGGCAAGTGCTTGGGTGAACTGACGCTATTTTCGCATTAAAAAGCCGGAAAAAGCCTGAGCCGAAAATGTAGATGAAACACTAACACAGAAAACGGAACAGTGGAAAGACGTTTGAAGCAGAAGCCAGCATGAAGACGTCCTGTGGGTTGCTTGTAAACACTAGTGATGATGCTGCAAAACTTGCTTGCGCGCACCAATTAATGACCCTTCTGATTGTGGTGCTTCAAGAAGGACGAGCTTTAATGTGCAGCTTCTGACGGACGCATCCGATCGTGCAGATGTGAAGAACAATGTTGCTCGTCACTCAAACGGACGAAATTCGCTGCACGAACCCGAGTTTCATGGAATTCGCCATAGGTTGTTCCCAATATTTACATTGAAGCTGTATATCGGACCAGTTGGTCGGGTGTTTTCGTGTCCGCCGACAGAACAGTAGTCGACAGAATATCATCGTCGCCTTCGTGACCGTTCCCAAGGAGGCCTTTCTTTTTATCATATGGTTTTTACAATTGTTTTATTAAGAAAAGCAAAAAAAAAAAGATGTCAAAACCACGTGATAGATGATAAGCACGTAGCGCTCACCGCATGCGTTTCTCGGTAAAAATTGCGGCTTGTAGGTGCTACGGCAACGACAGAGTACGAAGTGTGGAGTGCCGTCACTACCCCCGCTAACAATGCGAAACTTGCGAAAAGCTTATATGTATAAATATTTGCTTCGTCCAATAAACGTATGGAATAGAATAAGATTTTATAAGAGGATGAACCTTATAAGAACACAGAAGCTTAATATAAGGATATATAAAAATTTGTACGAAAGTGAGCAGAGAGGGTGTCTTGCCGCCCTAATATGGACTTAATATTGAGGGTAATCCCTGTTTTTATAAGGTTATTGTATGCTCTCATATGATCTCATCTGATTATATACGTTTATTAGACCAATGCATTTGTTATACATATAAGATTTGATACTAGGGAAGCATGCTCTCCGGATGCGTTTTTCGTAAAGATTATGGTTGCATAAGTTGCTGCGGCCACGGCAGCGTACGAAGTTCTTCGTATATAAACCGTTCTCGTACTACATTACTTTCCTTCTGTCAATCATTTGTTATATACCGTTTTGCTGTTTACAAACGAACTGCCGCTTGCGTCCCAAGCGACATCCGGTCGCACTACACCTTTGCCAAGCCTATTCAGCTAGGTTACGTTACCAGTGCTGGGAAGCATAAATGCCACACGGACAGCAAATTTGGAGATTTCACGAGGGCCTTTCGGCTGTGTGATATCACATCTCGGAGGAGGCACGTTGGTTTACAACAATACTCGAAACATTGAAATAGATCTCCACACTCATCTACCTTTGGCATTCACCTGAAAAATTGCTTTTTAAACGTTTCATTTGCATTTCAAGCAATGGGGGTAAGGTGGCCTTTGTTCATTTTTTCATAAACCGGAAGTTTGGACGTCAAGACTGAAGCACCACCTGGTGGCGTTTGCCATAAAAGAGTCTATAGTGCTGATTGAGCAATCATTGCAGGTCATCATACATGGTAAATTACTTTCAATTTGTATTTTAATTACAATTACAACTACTTTGCATCAATAGTAGTTTACCTACAATTACAATTACTACTACGTGACAAGTAAATAATTACAATTAAAAATTACTTTTAAGAAGTAATGCAACTCCTTCACAAATACTTATTTCTGAGAGCGACTCGACTTGAGCTCCTATAATTTTAAACGAGTTGTTTAGAATATGCAGCGTATTTGTTCATCCCTTGCCCCAATGTTTGAGGAGGCTTAAGCATCGCTGCATAAATGCCACGTATTGCACTTTTCTTTTGTGAATTTTGTTAAATTCATAATAGAACTTGACAGTTTAGGCGATGAAATACTACGTTCTTATATCTTAATAAATAATAATAAATTAGTTCATATGCTGGAAGACGCCAGATCACCAAATAAACAATATGGTTGACAAACTTTTCTTTGCCCGGCAAATTAAAATGGGACAATTAGCCATATATAAATATTTTACAAATGTTATTATAAATCTCAAACCCCTGCGCGCTAATACGACCGCATTCACATTCAAACATCATGGTATTGTAAATTATTTACGATGAGTTGAAATTATAATGGCTCTGAAATATATAAGAACCAAACCTGGGACTCCCAAACCATTGCTGACAATATTAACAGGTGCGAGGTCAGTCTCCAAAATGCTTATGAAAATAATATCCGAAGTAAAACCAACAGGACATAAACTTGAAAATAATACAAATACTTATACAAATGTCGGACAGTACTGGAAGAGAGACGTAAAATCTGGCAAACAAACAAAACAAAAATCTTTATATGCAATTAAAACTCTCACGCTCGGCTAAAAGCTGAAGCTCAATTTTTTTTCCTGTCCAATATTTTGGCATATTTACGTTAGTGTTTTCTGCTCGCACAGCGATGTCGCAACACGGCGCCGTTGAGGTAGGCTCTAAAGAGGATTGCCTCTCAGCCCACAGTGTAAGCAACAAAAGAACAAACAATGCGACGCTATTTATCTTGTGCGTGTGTGTGAGTGCGTGTCTTTGTGCAGAGTGTTTCACCGAGAGCTAAGCCGCTTGTAGCGAGCACTGAGCCTTTCAAACAAGTTCCGTCGGCGCCGCAAAGTTTTGCAAAAGTAGTTGTAATTGTACCTGAAATTTTGCAACTACTGGCGCTAGAAAGTAATTAAATTACAATTACAATTCCTTTTAGCCAAAGGTAATTAAATACAATTACAAATTACAAAGAAAAAAATTCAATTACAGTTATTCAATTACTGAAATTGAATTACAACACAAGTATGGAGGTGATACTACAGCTTCGCTGTCCAACTACCTAACAAGCATGGATTGGAGCCTTGATTTGTTTTATGCTTCATTATGAAGATGGAATGAAGACGATGCAGATGAAGACGAAATGAAGATGATCCGTGCGTTTTGGTCGCGCACAAGTCACCTAGCTGTGTTTGGAGATTTATGTTTGTCCTTAGACCCATTTCGTCGCCCTTCTTCCAGGATTATTAGCTTCTAGAATTGAAGGTCGCACGACCTTTATATTTTTTCCTTCGAGCGCTGGAGGTGTTTAATATAATTCAGAAATATGGCGATTTCTACTGTTTCTATCAAATTTTGAGGCAATTTTGAAGTCAAAATAACTTAGATTATAAAAGTAAAAAAGAAAACTGGAAGTACGTACTATACGTCTCCCCTATCTTAACTTTTAAGACCCTGGCGGGAAAACTAAAGGTTCAGCCACTCTAGCGGCAAAACGCGGCGGAACGCCACTCGCGGCGATGACGCCTACCCGCGTGGGTCACTCCAACCCGCGGATTGCCGCCGCAGCAGTCACGTGACAGCACACAAGATCTCGAACTATCTTGATGGTAACGAGCGCCTTCAAGATTGTCCGTGCTTTTCGCATCGGCCTTCGGCTCGGCGGCTGCGCTCGTCCTCTCCATCGATGGCTGACCCAGACGACGACCTCCTCACGAACTTTAAAGTTTTTATTATCGTGTGCTCCCTAGTGCTGCGACGTTGCCGGGCGCAAATGGGTTGAATAAATAACCTACTCCTCTCTGTAATGCCTTCCGGCCCTGAGAGTAAATAAATTAAAAGAAATCACACTGTAAAATACAGTGGGAAATTTGTATCTCAATCAGGCACAGCACCCTACATCTTTACTTCTAGATTTATGCAAACTCTAATACCCCTGTCAGACGGAGTCATTTAGAGTCACTTTAAGCGAGATCACTTAAAAGCGTCAAATGTTAGTTCAAGTGCTTTTGTGCGACACGGCGAGATTTGGTGTCACTCGGAAATGATGTCAATGACGATGGGTGAAGTAAACCGTACGTAAAAGAATTTTTAAAAAAGTCGAGAAATTCTACATAGTGGCTTCGTATGTAATTAAAAGACAATAACAAATATTGTGCCATAAATTAGCGAGCTTTACGCCAATTTTATGCCTGTAATTAGCAATGACAAAATGAGACAAGTACGAAACAGAAATTAAATTCAGAGCAGACGACAGGAGCCACATATAGTGCAACGGATCGCCATGAAGAATCGTTTCAATGACATGTTAACACGTGATATCGAATGATGGAAGTGTGAAGAAGACGTATTTTGCGAGCCCTGCCAGCCCAGCCATTCAATCACACATTAAAATAATTGTACTTGTCTGAATACAGTTTCGATTTCAACCTAACAACCAGCGAAAGCGTGATCGCCGTTTGATTTCAATCTTCAAGTGTATCGAATCATGTTATTATCAAGGATTTAGAAGGTTAACTTTAAACTTTTACCGGTGACAAAACTTGAGATGCACTCTTAAACAATGCTCTTGAAACGTAAACTCGAAGCATTTATGTCGCAACAGTCGCGCAATGGAAGCTATAAAACCTGTCAGACCCAAGGTCCAACACGTCAAGAACAAAAACGTCACCCGCCTTTGCGAAATCTAGGACCCTAGCTGTATTTCTTTACGTTAGGTAGTGTTGTACACGTTCCTCAAAACAAGGAACGAAAGCTCGTTCCACGTCTCTACTGATTTTCGGAACGCGTTCCCGTTACAAGTTCCATTTGTGAAAAAGGAACTAATTCCCGTTACAGTTTAAGAAATGGAACGTATCGTTACATATACACTTTGTGTTTTGTTGGTTACCATATTCAATTATATCAAAGCTTTTTTTTATCTTATCAAATGGCAACCTACGAATTTGAACGCCGTGATGGAAGGGCACCGGGGGAAGAAAACAAGCGGAAACAAGCTTTCATTTCTTGTTGCATTCACCCTTAAAAATTCTACTTGGAATTCATCTTTCCGCTGAGCGATTCCAACGAGTCAAGTGTACTCTTACCGTACATTTTTACAACAACCTCACACGTTTCAATCTAACAATGTCTCTTGTCTGAACTTTACAACACTCGCTTCTTGTTGTTTGTGTCCGCAAGACGAACAAGTGACGAAGAGGGTGAGAGGCTTTTGAAGGCCAGTCTTGAAAACTACCAGGGCTTCGTGAAGGTTGGATTCGTTGTTCAGTTTGAAGATAAGGGACAAGGGGAGAAGGAACGAATGTTAATTTTTGTGTACCTTTATTTCAACAATGTTCGGGATACAAGGTTGCGTTCGATGTCTGGCAACCTATTTTTCTGTTGTAACTGTAGGCATCTTTGTGAAAGTTCAGTGATGGCTGTAGTCGGCCTTAGATTTCTGGGTGTATGAGGATTTGTGGAAACAAAAAACTAGATGAGTTTGAGATGTCCCTCTTTCTGTGTCTTTTCTTGGACTAAAAGTTCTGTTTTTTTGTACCGATGTCTCGGGCACAAAAAAAGTATCAATGTCCGATAAGCACTCCTGTACTCAACTGTTACCAAGCAAGAACCCCACAAAATAAACCCTTACCAACAAAAAAGTTAACGAGACCCATGCTCTTCGTAATGATAGTTTTTATACATTTGATAATTTCCCTCTTAGACATAAACTAAAAATTACCCCACTGGACGAAAAAAAGACCGCCGTTCCTTTTTTCGTTTCAATAAAAAGGTAACGAGTTCTCGTTTCAGTTCCACTGATGCAAAATGAAACGGTGGCATTGCTTCCTAAAACGAACGCGTTCCAGGAACGCCGTTCCTTGGAACGCCGTTCCGTACAACGCTGGACACCACCAACAACTTCACACTAGTAATTATTCCCAACCCTGCCACTTAAAAAAAAATATCCAAAATGGCTGCACATTCATTTTGTACTCTAGGAAACTCATTTATCATTTGAAACCGGTCAAAAGTAAAGGCAATGTCTCAAAGTTTATGATTGTGCGCTCTGTTCACGGTAACAACTAAATAGTTGGGCCATTCAATATTGGGTAAATTAAAGTCCTCACAAATAATTACTTTTATGTTTGATTTTAGGTGCATGGTTAAGTGCTCCCGAACGCTTTCTGGGAGTCTGGTTTAATGAGGGAAGGAAATATCAATAGAACCAAGAAGAGACTATTGTCGCGTGCATCACAAAGAAGAAACGCTTCTCCGTGCATCTAGGAGCTTTGCGTTTATTTTTACCCAAGCGTAAAATATATCAAGGCCAGAATGATATTGGCTTGTCAGTATCTTCCTAGATCACTCCCGAACATTCTAGGTAGAATCTTCGAGATGACGAGCGAAGCAGACAAGGAGCCGAGCGCGGTACTGTAGATTAATTCACTGATTCACTCTCGCGATAGCCAGCTGTCACGTCGATGCACCGTTGCTCGCTGCTGCCGCCATCGACGTTCGCTGCTGCTTTTGCGACGTTTGTTCTTCCTTTGGTTTCTGGCACAAGTTAGCCGATTAAACCTTTATTTTCAATTCATTATTTATTGTCTCGTCATCTTCATTCGTGATATCTTCGGTGGAGGTGCGGGGTACCGCTATCCATGCCCGCGAAACGTGAACCCTCAGAAGATTTGTCATGCCCGATCTCCTTCAAATCCCGCAAAGCTAATCCCCTATGACAAACGGCAAATCCGAGCCAGCCGCCGCAACCAAGGCTAGCCTTTGGAGCTCGGTCCACTATCAGAACAGCCGAGTAAGAAGGAAGACGCCGACTATGGAAACCGAGTCGCCCCAGCCACAAGCTGGCCTTGCGTCGTTTACCTGCCCTTGGCGCCTCGGACAGCGGCACCGTTTCACGGCGAGATTCTACGAGGACTTTGAGGACTTCCTCAACGGCTACGACCGGGTGGCATGACGCAACTTATGGACAGAAGAACAGCGCCTCCAGAACATTTACTTTGCATTAGAGGGCGCCGCTCAAAGCTGGGTCAAGAAGCACGACCCAACATTAACATCGTGGAATGTCTGCAGGAGCGTGTTCCTGCGAATGTTCCCAACTCAACACTTCCGGAAGAGGGCACCCCCTTCTTTGAGTACGAACACACGGACCCAACGAAACCGTCACAAGCTTCGTTGAAGACGGTTTGCGCCTGCGCAGCCTTGCCGACCCTCAAGCAACGGACGAAAAGAAGCTGCGAATCGTTATGCGCGGGGTGAAGAATGGTATATATGGGGGCCTCGTGCACAACCCGCTCACTACCGTCGAAGCCTTCGTCACTCAGGAAACGAACATCGAGGGCGCCCCAAGCGCGCGCTTCCCATTACCAGTGACTACCTGGCGTCGCAACAGCTTTGTCGTCAGGCAGCCACTTTGACTTCAGTACTTCGGCAGTACGCGCAATTATCCGGGATGTCGTCACGGAGGAACTTCAAAGGTGGCTGCCAGCTGCTAGTCGTCAAGCGACTCTCTCCTTCGCTGAGATTGTTCCCGAGAGAAAGTCCACCACGCACTCCAACCTAAAATTCCAATCAAAACGATGACGCCGGGAAACCGATGTTGAGCTACGCCGCCATGGCCCGACGACCTCCCCAAGCTCCTCGCCAAGCCCCGGTGCCACACCGACGATTCACTCCCATGCAGCAGTATCGCCGATGCCAGGACGGACAAGCCAAGTACGTCAGCCCGGAACGACCTCGCTGAAGAAAACCTGCGAATGTCCGTCCCAGCGTGCGTTAGGACGTTATTTTTTAATCTACAAGCAGGTACACTTTCTGAAATAGGGGGTGTATAGGGTACAACCCTCGTCCCATATGTAACACTCCAAAGCTACACTTGGACGTTCAGTCCACTGACGTCGAGCTGGCGATACAAACTTTCAGGAGCGGCTTTATAGCTGTTGTCTATAACGTTCTAAATAGCTAATCTGCGTATCAAAGCCTAGAAGACAAAGAAAACAGGTTTTGCTGCAGGTCCAAAAAGACCTTGATTGTCTTACTGTGGCCTTTAATACGTACATTAGCTACTTGAATAAGTTGTTTCTCACGACTATAAAACCGGTCGTGAAAGTTGGTATCGTAGGTTCGACGTCTGTGAACTGAACGTCGAATTGTTGTTTTTGGGGTGTTACATATGAGACAAAGGTTGCACCCTATTAAAAAATCCACCAGACAGGTTTGGTGTGTCCTAGTGTTTTCTGGTGTAAACATCAGACCGGCCTGTTGTTCTGGTGCGCACATCCACCCAGCCTAACGTGTTCTGGTGTGCTCACCAGAACACGTTAGGCTGGGTGTATTTGTTTTTAGAGACTTTTTTGTGTTGTGTCGTTTACCCGCAGTCTCAGGGTTTTTTCAACCATGTATTTGTTCATTCCTTGCGCCAATGTTTGAGGAGGCTTAAGCATCGCCACATCAGTGCCACGTATTGTACTTTCCCTTCATGAATTTTGTTAAATTGATGATAGAACTTGACAGTTTGGGGCAATGAAGTACTACGTTTTTATAATTTTAATAAATATTAATATATTAGTTCATGTGCTGGAAGACGCCATGATCAATAAACAAAACATTGGGTTTACAGACTTTTGTTAGCCAAGCAAAAAAAGCATCAATCAATCATATATGAATATTTTACAAGCATTATTATAAAACTAAAATGCACACGCGCTAATCCGACCGCATTCACATACAAACATTATGGTATTGTTAATTATTTACATTGAGTTGAAATTATGATAGCTCAGAAATATATAAGAACCGAATCGGGGCTCGCGATTCATTGGGGACAATATTCACAGGTGCGAGGTCAGCCTCAAGAATGCTTATGCAAATAATATCCAAAGTAAAAGAAACAGGAAGTAAAATTTACAAACATCTTGGTATTTTAAATTATTTACATTGAGTTCAAATCATTGACTCAGAAATATTGTCACGAAGAAGAAGCGATGAGGCGGCGAACAACTGAATAAACTAAACGTTTAATGGGGCGAACTTGTGCCCAAACATAAAAGGAAACGAATGATAACAACAGAGCGTCGCGGGCGTCGAAGGCGGCGAAGCAGCAAGATCGAACGCTGAGGCGAAACTGACTTTGGCTCGCCACGCGAAGCCCCTTATTACACGCGTGGGCTTCTGGAATAATCGGCGTGGAGGGTTCGACGTGTAGAACATTCGGGCCTAGAATAAACAACAATGTTCTCGAATTCACCAGAATATTAAACTGAAAGTATAAATAAAACTCACGGAACTCCCAGGAATCGAACCCTGGGCCTCCGCACGAAAGTCAAGCGCGGTAACCACTCGGCCACGCACGCGCTTGCTCGCCGACGCGCGTGGCATTACTCCCCCATTTAAAAAGGCATCCTCTAGATGCCACGTGAGAGACAACAAGACAGAGCAAGAAAAAGAATGGGAAAATCCGGAGGCTGGCAAAACGCAATCCTATCAAGCGTTGCACGAGATCACAGTTCACAGTCTTATCGCGCGTAGTACGGTTTGAGGCGCACGACGTGGACGACTTCAGGTCGTGGAGGGCGGCGTGATGAAGTCCGTGTTCCGTCGGGCATCACCTCGTAGTTCAGATCGCCGAGTCGGCGAAGCACTTTGTAGGGTCCGAAGTAGCGCTTCAGGAGTTTCTCGCTTAGACCGCGTCGTCGTATTGGGGTGAAACACACACACGGTCTCCGGGCTTGAAGCGAACGTCGATCCGGCGAAGGTTGTACCGGGTAGCGTCGACGCGTTGTTGATCTTGAATTCGGAGTCGGGCGAGCTGGCGAACTTCTTCGGCTCGTTGAGCAACCACCTGGGCGTCGGGTATCGCATCGTCAGCTGGGTCGTGGAGTAGCATTGCGTCGAGCATGGTCGACACTTTTCTGCCATGCACCAGCTGAAACGGTGTTACTCCTGTGGTTTCTTGCCCCGCCGGGTTGTAAGCAAATGTGACGTAGGGTAACACCTCGTTCCAAGTCTTGTGCTCTACGTCGACATACATTGAGATCATGTCGGCGATGGCTTTGTTCAGCCGTTCTGTTAGTCCATTTGTCTGCGGATGGTACGCAGTGGTTCGACGGTGGCCGGTGCAACTGAGACGAAGGATCTATTGCGTCAGCTGGGCCATGAACGATGATCCACGGTCGGTAATGAGGACTTCGGGGGCGCCGTGTCGGAGGACAATGGACTCGATGAAAAACTTGGCGACTTCCACAGTCGTACCTGATGGAAGGGCTTTCGTCTCGGCGTACCGTGTGAGATAATCTGTGGCGACGATTATCCAGCGGTTTCCCGACGTTGAAGGGGGAAACGGCCAAGTAAATCCATTCCGATCTGCTGGAACGGCGTAGACGGGGGAGCAATCGGATGCAGATGTCCTGATGGCTTCGTCGGCGGTTTCTTGCGTCGCTAACACTCGTGGCATGATCGAGTGTAGAGGTGAACGGGCTTTGGTAGCCTTGGCGAGTGGTATTTTCTCGAATCCTGGCGAGCGTCCTGCTGTAGCCAAGGTGCCCAGCCGTTGGGTCGTCGCGACAGGCTTGGAAGATCTCCTCTCTAAGGTCGGCAGGGATTACCAGCAGCCATGGCGAGCTGTTGCCTCCGAAGTTCTCCTTGTAAAGCACACCTTGTCGGAGAACGAAGGTCGGCAGGGCTTTCAAGAAGACATGGGGGATAGTACCCCCTCGTCCTTCGAGCTGCTCGATTAGGGCGCGCAACTCAGGATCGTCTCTTTGACGTTGCGCCATGTCGTCGGTGTTCACCGCGCCTAGGAAGCACTCGTCGTCATCGTCGTCGCTGCTACCGGAGGATGTCTCGACAAGGGCTCTGGACAAGCAATCGGCGTCGCTGTGCTTGCGGCCTGACTTGTAAACCAGAGTCATGTTGAACTCCTGCAGTCGGAGGCTCCAGCGAGCAAGACGTCCTGAAGGGTCCTTTATGTTCGCATTCCAGCAGAGCGAGTGGCGGCCCGTGACAATGCGGAAGCGGTTCCCGTATAAGTACGGGCGGAACTTTTTGATGGCCCAGACGACCGCCAGACATTCTTTTTCAGTCGTGGAGTAATTTCTTTCCGCTCTGGACAGTGTCCGACTGGCGTAGGTGATGACTCGCTCGGTACCTTCTTGCACTTGAACCAGTACCGCGCCAAGGCCTTCGTTACTTGCGTCCGTATGAATCTCGGTTTCCGCATCTTGATCGAAGTGTCCAAGAACAGGATGAGTCTGGAGTCGTTCCTTCAGCTCGTCGAATGCGTGCTGCTGCTCCTCGGCCCATTCGAACTTCTCGGCGTCCTTCGTAAGTTCTGTGAGCGGTGCGGAAATTCTCTCATGCAGTGCTACGCAAGACTAACTTCGGCCTTGCGAAACATTCCTTCCACACCTATGTTATTTACACGCCAACATTGCTCGGCAAAATGTTGGCTTTCATTCGGGGAAGTTAGGTAGATAACTCGACAACGATCGGGGAGTCAAGCAATCCGACCAATTTGACGAATAGCACAAAAGGACTAAAAAAGAACCACCTCGTGACGGCGTTAAATTGAGGAAGCACTGTACTTTCCAGAGTATATCCAAGTTTTCACTTCAAGGAGATGAAACAAATATGTGATCTTCAGCGAGCCTTTATGCTTAGCGTGCGTGGAAAAGGTGCAGTTGGAAAAGGTGCAGTTGGAAAGGTCCGAAATTTTGATAGAGGCTTCTCACCGCATTGATAATAACTCGTTTGCCGCAAGTGCCGTCGTATGCAGCATAAAGTTTTCAGAGGTTAATCGTAATAGGTTTTTGTGCTCATAAAAAATTATAGTAGATGGCATTTTTATATAAATTCAGGCACGGGTTTAAAATTGAATTTTTATTTTTACAAAAAAACAACGTTGTTTTTTTAGCAGTTCCTGATACGAACGACTCGCAAACAGCAATCTTTGCTGCTTTTTTCTTTTTTTTAAGTTATTGATCAGGGAAGCCGCCAAGGCGAACACAGATATTTCTTCCACCTGTCGGAGATGGCGTGTTTTGGCGCTCGCTATTCTTTCAGTTGTCACACTACTGCACCAGAACTCTTCAATGGCACTTTAAAAAAAAAAAAAAACCATATGACGGTTAATTAATCAAAAAGTACATAAGATTTACTGAAAAAAAAGGAGTAACTTTTTTTTTAAAAATTACTTCGGGCAGAGTGTTGCAAGTTTTACACTTGGCCTGAAGAAGGCATTTGAAGAAACTTGATATAACCGAAAAACTCAAACCTAGCTCTTTTAGTGCATATGCATACAATATAATATGTACAAAATAAAATTCATCATATTCTTGAGCGTCACCCTCCCCCACACACACACAGACACACAAACACACACCTAAATTCACAAGGTATTTTTCACGCTAAAAATAAAATACTCAATCTCACAAGCCCATTTTTTCGGCCAAATGTAGCGCTGCCGGTCCAAACCCGATACCGAAATTTCAGCACTAACCGTTACAATATTCAATAGTTACGAGTTTTTCGAAATTTGTCGATGGGAAAATGGCGGCCCACAGAGCTCCCGAATACATGGAGATCTATGACGCCAGTTACCGAAAACGGGCGAAAATAAACCCAATTTTCCTATTGTCTTTAAAAAAAAGTCACTTATTAACTTTCAAATGAGATAACGTTTAGTTCTGAAACTTTGACGCACGGTTTGAACCACTAGCGCTGCATTTGGACAGAGAATAAACGTTCGGCAAGTGGAAGTTTATTTTCGTTGGAAAATAACTATATATTTTAAATATCTGAACGAGCAAGTAGTTCGAAAATCAAATTTCAAAGCTATTTTAACAAAAAAAAACACTTTTGTTTAAAGTTTGCTTTGTGTTTTACTAGTAGCAACGTATGATATTGCGTTCTGACTTAAAATATAAATATAAAATATAGTATTTTCTTCGCATGACTGCAATTGAAACAGGAATCTTCTCAGTAGTGCGTTGTGACCGCGTCCTCGGATAAGTGATATCCTTTTCAATGCTGTGGAATTAATATGGACAATTACCTCAAATTAATACTTAACACGTAAACTTAAAAGTACCTGATATAGTGCGCATTGCAAAGTAAAAGTTGTTTTACTCCGCAAGAAATCTTGCCTTTTTCCCCAACACACACTTAACAAGATTCAATCTTTATTTCCTGTTATTCGCACAAAGTACTATATATATATTCTCTATATTTCGTGATAGATCCCGATCATACCTTGGTATTGATAAGAATAATGCTAATGCAAATAACAGATTTAAATTTGTGCATATGATATCGAAATGATCTGAAATGAAAATAGCTACATGTCAGCTTTCTGGTGATATCAAGGTCATAAACATCTTAAATAAGCCTGACGTAAGAATTTGCAAAAGCCGAAAATCATCAACGAAAGATTGCCAGGCATTTGTTGTATTATTTTAAAATACAATATTTTCGGTTTGTGTCATCTAGCATAATAAACTCAATTTTGAAGGTGTCAGAGGAGAGACCTAGTGCAAATGCTTGAGAAGTGACAAAATAGTGAGAGGTCTAAGTTGCGAGTCCAGGTTCGAGAAACGACAGTTCGAACCTCGGCAGCTTCAATAATAATAAACTTGAAAACAAGACAAAACAAAGAAATCCACCAAGCTTGCAGTTTACGTTCTCTCTCATTAGAGGAATGGACAAAAAAAAATTATATGTTTTTGTAAAAATAAAATAAGTGACCCCTAAACCACCCCTGAATTGTGATGAAAAGACCCATATACATCTTACACTTTGATGATTATTTGGTATGCATGCGCAAAGGCAAGGCGAAACATCGGCTAAAGTTATCGGAACGCCGCTACTCAACCTATTTTAATCGGCACCCCAAGAAATACCTTTATCGTTAGGCAAAGTTCTTATCCAGACACTTTAATTTAACAAATACGCCGCGCCTTCCAGCGAAACAGTATTCTAAGTCAAAACCCAGTGACGGATAAGGCGAGTTTTTGTTTAGAATAATTGGTTCGTATTCTAGATATCTTCTACTCAAACTGTCTGAAAATAGTAAGCCATAGACGTTTTGACCCTCCGTTGCATGGGCGCTGCCATCTTGGAATGACGTGACGAGGCCGCCATAAGACGGCTTCAAATCATCGCTCCTGTCTGCCCTCTGCGCCCTATCGAAGGGGTCTTCGTGTTTTTTCGCGCCGTTTTACCGCGCTTTTTTGTCCTGCTTCCTGAAATGTCGTCTGATAATTATTTCTGCTACCTAACTGCATGCCATTGTTACGTGCACAACTTCTCACTTGATTTTATGTCACGGTATGACTATTTGCACAGTCGGCGTACCGGATACGTGTGAGGAAAGGAATCAGCGTTAGTACTGGTGCACGTTGAGTATGAAGATGTCTCCAAGACACACGAGGTTTGAGAGGCCAAATATGTATGACAGCACAAATGTGCTTAAGTGATAGTGGCGCCATAAAAAGCGCGAGGAACATTTATGCTCACGCATTTACGACCTCAAAGAAGAAGGCTAATAAAGTCAACGCGAGGAGTCACTCCCCAGGCAGCGCACGATATTGTGCCAACATTGGTCTCAGCATGGTTAAGGTGGCCCCATATGGCCCGAGCTTGACCAGTCTAGAGCCAGCATTCATGATGGTGGCACTGAACTGGCTACATGGCGGCAACATTTGCCGTTTCTGCCAACGTCCAACTAATATCGCGGCATCCCGGCTACATGAAGGCAACATTGGCCGTTTCTGCCAGCTTCCAAAAGATATTGCTGCATCCCGGCTACATGACAACTACATGTCGGCAACATTTGCCGTTTCTGCCAGCTTCCAAAAGATATTGCAGCATCCCGGCTACATGACGGCTACATGACGGCAACATTTGCCGTTTCTGCAGCCAGCTTCTAAACGATATTGCTGAAAATAGATGAAGTTCTATCCTCGGTATATTTAAAGGGTATATCGGGCTCTGTTTTGCAACACCGAATGACGGCACTGCACCAGCCAAATCGCGGCAACATCGCCGGGATGCTTTCTTGTTCTAGCAATATTTATACACAGAAGCATTTTGCCTATAAAACCTTAACCAACACACTTTAAAACCTTAATTGATTGATGTTTCTTTCATCTCAGAGCTCAGCTCTTAGGCGCCCGTTTCCTGGTTGAGAGGCGTCGCCGTCGGCGTAACAGTAAAGCGTCGGCGTAACGCTTTTCGTGACGCGCAACAAAGAAGCTTACGGCGACGCGTTACGCGACGCCGAGGCGTCACAAGAAAGCGTTACGCCGACGCGTCACGCGACGTCGAGGCGTCACGATAAATCGTTACGTCACGCCGACGCGTCACGAAAAGCGTTACGCTGACACGTTTCGCGACGCCGAAGCGTCACGAAAAGCGTTACGCCAACGCGTAACGCGACGCCGAGGCGTCACAAGAAAGCGTTACGCGACACCGACTAGTCACGAAAAAGCGTTACGCGTCATGAAAAAGCGTTAAGGCCTGACCACACTAGCGTAAACGGCGCCGCCGGGCGGCACCGCCGTCCGGCGTCTCAACGCGAGGAGTCCACACTAGCGTAAACGGCGCCGCCGGGCGGCACCGCCGTCCGGCGTCCCAACGCGAGCAGTCCACATTAGCCTCCGTTTTCCGGGCGTCACGTGACAGCACTGCATCTCGCGATCGCGCCTCCCGTCGGATTTCCCGCTCTTTCGTCGTCTGCTCTTCGTTAGATTCTTCCGTTTCGGCTCTAACCTTGCGCATATATCAGCATCGAAACCGCACGCGCTGCCTACATGGTAGGAGTCCATGATGACGTGGTGATCAGTGTGAATGTGATAATCCTAGCCTGCTCGTTCATCTTGCGACGTCGCCGCGCTCTGAAGGGAAGGAGGCGCAGGTTTTGGGTCCGGCCGAGTTGGTTCTACCGAAACACACCGAAGGACAGGTCAGTGCTTTGCTGCCCCGGCCGCCGGCGCGCCAGAGATGAAGGCATGCTTTCGAAAGTGCCACCATATCAACACAACATCATTGACAACACAGACGACATGCAACCAGTGCCACAGAAAAACTCAATTGTAATTCCGAATTCCTCTTCTATAAATTCCCAGCGGTTGTTCTTAGCGTCATTATCTAGGTAGTCTGGCTGCGTCTTGTCATATAAAAAGGGAAACAGTCGCACAGTTAAAGGAACCGCTCCGTTGCGGAAGGCATCGGGGGAAATGGGGATAGCAGACGACACGAAACACGTCCTTCGGAACGTTGAAGACGCGCGGCAGTGGACCGGTTTGAGCGTTGCCATGGCTTCGCGATGTCACTATCTACGCCACCTCCCATTGGCTTCTCTCTTCTCCGGCGAGCGGCGGCGCGCTCTGAACCGTGCAAGGAGCGGTTGACTTTGCGGCGCCGTCCGTGGCGCCGCTGAAGCCGAAAACTCGTTTCGGTCGGCAAACGGCAGTGCCGACCGTCGCGCCGCAGGCCTCTGCGACGCCGATGTGGCCGTGCCTTTACGCGACGCCGACGTGTCACGAAAAAGCGTTACGCCAAAGTGTTATGGTTACGCCGACGGCGACGCCGACGCGTTCCGAAAAGCGTTACGCCAACGCGTTATGGCTACGCCGACGTCGACGCGTCACGAAAAAGCGTTACGCTGATGCGTTACGGTTACACTGTCGGCGACCGTAACGGTAGCCGTAACGCGTCATCGTGACGCGTCGCCGTCGGCGTAACCGCGCGATGCATCATAAGAAACGTGCCATAATGCACCGCGGTGAAGCGCGCGTTGGATTATGGGACGTCTCCCATAATGCACCAAGCGGGAGGGAGGAGGGGGAGGAGGAGGGACGAGGAGGAGAAAGAGGCAGGAGGAAGAGGGCTTTCCCCTGAAAGCTCCCTCGTCTCCCCTCTTCCTACATCACTGCTGTATTGTCGGCTGTACGGGATCTTGCAAATCTCAAAACAACCCGTTTTTACTGAGCCGCGCAACACGACAAAAATTTCAGACAAAAAAATACAAATATTTTTAAGCAAAAAAAAAACTTAAAACAAATATCTAATGATTGATTAAGCAATTGCATGTCCTCACAAATAAAAATATCAACTTAAATTAAAATGTTGAACACCCTGTTGTTGTTTTTTTTGCACATAAGTTGATGTAGATTTCAATCAGTAAACAAAGGTTATCATGGAACGTATAACAGGAGAAGAAGCTGGGACATTATGTCTGCTCTCCCCAAAAATTGTCTTCAAATTGCCTAGAGAACACGATAACTCCATTAATGATTACGGTAGTGACACCGGCTACCGAAATATAAACTGCTATAGAGTTGGGTCGAAACCGAAACTATATGTACGGTTGAAAAGCGCCGAAAAATACACGAACAGAGAGAAAGACAGCAGGACAGGGCGCACTCTCAACTAAAGCTTATTTGAAAAGTACACACTTATACATCCGGCAGGTATACTTATCGTCACTCATCTGAGACCAGCCGCCGTTTCAAAACTCATATTTATGACTAGTCGTATTTCAATCCATTGCTTCGTTCCAATCCAAAGCCTAGTGATGGACCGAATCTGCCGACCTTCAGATTCGGCAGAGTTGGCAATGCAACTTTGAAAAAAGTTCGGCAAAGATTTGGCAAAAATTCGGCAAATGTCTGCGCACGCGCGAGAACGCTACGGGCACTACGGGGCCGTGGATTGCAAATGGACGCCGTGCAGTCGTGCGGTTATATCGTGCAGTGCACGGTGGTGCAGCGTAGTACAACCAACTCAAGCTCGTTGAGTGCAACCAGTGGTTACAACGAGCTGTGGAGTGAGTAGACAACACGGTGTTTGTGAGCGAGTGTGGTTCTCTTCAATATTTTCTGCCTCAAGAATAGAAGATCGACCAGTAATTTACGCAGTCCACTGCGCAAGTAACAAATGATGCGGTACATTCTGGATGACCTGATTTTAATTTGTCATTTCCACTTGATATATATATTGTTAGTATTCGGCGGCGCGCTCAGCTACATACCGCGACTACGCGTATAAGCACTATCGTGCGAAGTCCAACCGCCGACCGAGGCTCGCTCGCACGGATCAAGTTTCGTTCACGGAGACGGCTGTTACCGGGCGCCTCCTCAGACTCTCTCAACCTACGACGCAGCGTGCATCGCGCTGCGCCGTTCTGTTACGGTTTAAATAAACGCATTACCGTGAGTATGTGAAACCACTGATGCAACGAGGTAGTTGAAACATTGGCCGACAAGTACATTAAAGCACTCCTCGCAATTACAGCAATTCTGTTTTCGGCTCAGAAGTAGTGTGTGCCGCAGCGGCACACACTACTTCGCGCAGAATGCGCAGCGCAGCGCTGCGCACTCTGCGCGAGTGTGTGAGCCACCCTTTATTTGCGAGTCCAATGGCCATATTTTGTCCTTCCTGTGTTCGTCCGCGTCTTTTAAACGTCGAACTATATTGTCGAACAAAAAGTAAGGGCGCAAACAAGCTGGTGATGGTTTAACATTTCGGACAAAACCCCGAGACTGGGGGAGAAAAAGGACAACACAACACAGTCTCAATCACAGCTGAAATTTATTATACATAATATTGTGGTTTTATAGGGTACAGGTGCCCTTGAAAACCAGAAGGAATGAAAAAAGGGGAGAGGGTGAACTTCTTTTTCCCGAACACACAAGAGAGAGGGAGGACATGGACCAATAATCACACCGGTACGGTTCTAACTCAAACAAAAGGGGAGGGGGAAGATCTCTTTACCCACCTCGGTGAGGTCCTGATAACATCACAAAAGGAAGGTCTGCAGGGTGGTGATCCATTAGGGGAAAGATCGAACATAAGCAAAGCCGAACAACCCCGGATATTCGTCACACCCGAAACAAAGGGACAGGGGTGAAACTTAAATCCGAACAAACAACATCCTACACAGATATAAGGTGATCTCTAAACGATCAAAATTGTAGAAATCTTTTCAACTCCGTGTCCAAATTAAAAGACGGCCTATTTACTGTATTTCCGTGGCTAATAATAGTGAGGGACTCTTTTACCAAGCGTTTATGATCCTCTCTCTCGGTCAACACAACCGATGTGGAATTCCATAGAGGTACACAACTATTACATTCTAACACATGCTTTGACATTTCAGAATACTGATCTTTGTTTCTAATACAACGTTTGTGTTCAGTTAAACGATCATTCAAACATCGCTTCGTTTGTCCAATGTAACATAACCCACAGGCAAAAGAATCTTGTAAACTACGCCCGGCACACAATCAACATCTTTTTCTCTGTGTTTTTTGTTACATCCAGTTCTGGCTGAGTTGAACGGGGTCAACCGATTTAGTTTGAAGTCATTCCTGAACACAGTGGTAATGCCATAGCGGTTGCCGGCTGATTTTAGATTATGAGAAATACGATGGAAGAAAGGGAGAACAACACGCCTGGCAGATTCACGAACCATTGAATATTTCTTTCTCATATTAACCCGGTACAACAACTGTCTGAACACATAATCCTCGGGAAAACCCGCTACGCTGAGACGGTTAAAAAGGCGTTGGAGTGCAGAACCAATGGAGTGCGAACAAGATTTCCTAAGTGCACTATCTACTAAATTCCTGACTATGCCAGCCTTGATATTCTTCGAGTGACAACTTTTGAAGGGCAGGAGCGGTTTGACTTCCGTTTTTCCATACCGCCAACATCAACTGGAGGGTGTTGTAAGCTGTATATCTAAAAACTGCAGACAATCACGTACAGGTCTTTCTAGTGAGAATTTCAACTCTGGCGCACTCTCATAGACGAAGTTTTCTACCAACGTTGACAGTGAAGAATCGGTAGTGCAAACCAGGATATCGTCTACATAGCGCCGCAAGAGGATGACACCTGGAGAACGGCTCACGGAAAGTCGGTTGGTAGGCGCCTCAGCGTACGGGCTTGTAACCTTTCTGCCAGCCGCGCACGCTTCCCGTGTTCTACTATTTTGTGCAAATAAAGATTGATTGGTTGATTGATTACTTCTTTAACCAGCGTTATTTCGCGATTTTCCTGTATCTGCATAAAACTAAACACAGAACTATAATGCTCGATGTTGCGCATCCGACGTTTTTAACTCTCCCTATCTTCCTAAACGTTCGTGTTTGTCCTAACACCAGAAACTGGCATTTTAAAGGTTAAAAACGAGACGTTGCTAATATGGGATGCACACTTTCATACAAAGCTGACGTCAAGTGACTCAAACAGAAAAACATGCATATTTACAATAATAATAGTAACTTTTCTGGTGAAGGCTCAGCAACCGTTGCATTCGTTTTCGCGCACAGAACGGTGAGTCTCAGAGAAATCAAGAACGCAGCGTATTGCCCTCATTTTAACACTGTACACACACATGCAGGCTTGCGCTAGTTATGCCTCGAAACCGAAACTCTCGTAGCGTGATTCGTGACTGCCACCCAACCTCGTTGTCACGCCACTTCTGCTAGAAGTCACTCTAAAATTGCCAGTCAACACACAAAAACGACACCAATACAATTATCTTGTAGAATATCACCTTACTTAGTAATAACTGTGTCAATATGCATTACATGTTGCATTTAAGTTAAGAAAAAAACAACATAAAACCTTTTTTCGCCAGAAAAAACTAAATTTCAACGTAAGTCTGGTAACATTGTATTTTTGCCGAATCTTTGCCGAATCTCTAGAAAAATTCGGCAAAAGTTCGGCCTTGCCGAATCCCAAGATTCGGCGCCGAACTTTCGATTCGGCAAAAGTTCGGCCCATCACTACCAAATCCACAAGCAGCTTCCGGACTCTTGTCCGTCCGTGCAGACAAAGGCCTCTCTCAACGTGCGTTGGTGAAGTCCTACTTCAGGTAAGTTTTGCCAATTTCATATTCATAACGCATTCCCTAAGTGTATCTACATATGCTGGACGATCTTCCGAACACCGTAGCTCACGTTGCCACCGTAATTCGGAGAATATTTAACTTATTTCGACGCTTGAGCGGTCTCCGCGATTACGTGTCGCTGCCCCGAGGTGGCGTCGCGTAAACGATCGCTATCGCTTGTCGAGGCTGTTCGTTGAAACCTTGCGTAAATGCTAGCCGCTATCTTGAGAATCTCGTGAATGTTCTGCGATACCGGAGCACTGCAGGGACGCTGATGAAATTATAAAGTTTTCGTAGACCGCGTTCTCCCTCCGCTTAAGCCCTCCGCAACGAAGAAGCCGCTACTGCGCCTGCGCACCGATGGCCTTGGCTGAAGAAACCCGGATCTCGTATTGGGCTGCGGTGAGCGTTGCGGGACAGCGAAAACAATCAATGAAAACTCCCTAGTGTTTCGAAAGTTCGCGTTGCTGTCGGCCGCGTTAAACTGATCTGTGCTGTCAAACGCTTAGATACGGATCTTAGATTAAACGCCTTGGATGTGTTCGGGACGGCGACACGCGTGACGAACTGGATGGTTTTTACTTTGACCTGTCGTCTCGTCCTTTCTCACGTTAGCGACAGCGTACCTGTCTCTCTAGCGCGCACAGGCTTTTTGCGCCGCCTCGAGCTGGATGGCACGGTTTGGGTGCTGGCGTTTGGCGGGTTGCGGCGGGTTCATAGAACACACTCCTAGCTGGGCGTTGTAGCGCTCGCGTACGGCGTTTGCTCCGCGCCGGCCTGCCGTGCGTGTCGTCGGTGGTGTGGCGCGCGGGCCAAGAGTTTCTTAAAAGTGTTGACAGGACCCTTTTAAGTTTGTCGTTTCCGTTGTTTTCTCCCTTACGGGCCCCTGCATATATGTATAGCCTTGCGAGCCACCCAGAGTACTACTGCTGTCGCTAATAAAGATTATTATTGTTTGCCTTAGTGACGTTTTAATGTACCCCGGTCATATTCGTGACTTCTAGAGCCCGGGGGTGCACACATAGTTCACATGGCTGAGGAAAGAGGTTAAATGATTTGATTAAAATGCTCTGATCTGGTATAGAACGTAGTGGTACGAAGGTTGCATTGAAAAATCGCACACCTGGCAGGTGCTCTCGCTTATATAGGGGAGAGGTTGCAATGGAAACTCGCACACCTGCCAGGCGCTCTCGCTTGTACAGTGAAGACACATTCAAATCAAGGAGATCCAGCTGTGAAGGCTCCCTACTTCAGCTTTTGAATTCTTGAGGTTCTGTTAAAGTTGAAGGGAGTCTCTTAAAACATTTTTGGAACCATGTCCAAGATCCAATGCTGGGTACAAGTTTAGTCTAGAGGCTGGTCCACACTGTTGATACCGGCTAGGACTGAGTCCGACAAAGCCAGTCTTTAAGGCTCTTGTGACAGCTTATGACCATGGTGCGCAGCAGCAATGTTAGTCGTAAACAACTTAAAACACTGTTTTGTTCAGCTTGGTCATAGTCGGTTGCAACAGCGTGAACCAGCTTTAAAACCTCTTAGGTGCATGTAATCAACAGTAGCTTCAGGATAAACTTGCGCATTGTACTACCTTAAAGTAGTTTGACCACATCTCCGGTGTTGATTCTTGATTTGTACCCCAGCACTACAGAACACGTCGAAAGGCTTGTTGATTTCTGTGCATGTGCCTATCAAGCGAGCTGTGCTATTTCTAGGTGGTGTTTAATTTGTTTTGAAGTTCCCGGGATTTTTTAAGGTACCAGTAGGTATTTAAGCTCCACATGCACACTGTTCTTAATACAATTACCTCATGCAGAAGTTAATTTTTCTTATTTGGTTGAGTTTAATGGTGGTGTCATCACGGTCTTTGCACTGTCGACAAGAGAAGCGTAATGTTGCACTTGTTCTTTTGTTGATCTGTGAAGCAAGTTCTGGTTTCTTTTTTGTTCCAGAATGTCAGTCGGAGTCTTATTCATGATGTTGCAGGAAGTCTCTGTGATGACGAAAAATCTGCAGGTGACTAGAAGGTGCCGCTGAGCTACCAGTCCGGATAGCAGCTATCAATTGGGCAAGGGCCTGCAGGCGTATCGGCCGCACCCGTTTCTCTACACTGTTAGCAAAAATAACACGCTCAGACGTGTAAACCGTTGTCCCATAGCGGACACGTCGAAACGTGTTCGTTTTACACGCCGCCATGTGTGTTATTCATCTACACATGAGGTGCCGTGTAAACTTAACACGATGCACCGTGTCTGCCTTCCTCAACACACGTTTCAGCGTGTTGCTTATGAAACATGGCGGCCAGCAACCGAGAGCAGGCGAGAGACGAGCCCAGCGGGCCGCGCTCCTTTCCGCCGAATTGAGAGCACACAGGACGCGTCTGTTCTCGTTCGATGTCTTTTATACACAGTAAACAGTCTCCCAGCGTGCAAAGCTAAACGTGCAAAGGTACGTACGTGCGTCGGCGGCGTCAATACCTACGACGGAGCCGCTAGACAAAAGAAACAACGAATGCCGAACCTACATGGATAAATAACTCACAATTTGGAATTGAGTGGTAACTTACGCCACCTAGCGAGATCTAAAATCTATAATGTTAGTTCCGTTGCGAAAAATAACGATCTATTAACAATAAATCTTAAACCGGTTGTGAAGAAGTTCAAAATTTTGTTATTTTCATGCTAGACCAGTGTTATGAGCAGTCCGACTAGCTTGAATCAGATAAAAAAGAACACGAATTATTGTGATTTTATCATTATGTAATTAATAATAAATGGAAATGATCCTTGTGCAAAGCATTTTTTATATATTCTTGTGAAGGACATCCGCCCAACGCATTACTTCCGCTGGTTGCAGTACGGGAGCAGATGCCTTCACTTTTGGGGCGTTTTGATGCAGTTTCTTGTCGTATGTCGTGTCGGTGTTGAGTGCAGCGGTAGGGCTCGGGAGTTTGTGACTGGTGTTATTCGCGATCACTGGTGTGGCGCTGATGCGTCTTTTTTTTTTTTTTACACCGCCGCCACCTCGAACTTTGAAGATTCACAGGCCCGTAACACTGCATTATGCTGAATCGCAAGCTCCTTCTCTGTTGACGTCGTTTTCCTGGTACCACTTGTGGATACTGCAAGCGTTTAAACAGTGCGCATCGTCTCGCCTATATCCCCGGTGACGTACTCGACCTGTTGAAACATTGCTTCCGTCATTTTGGAGTACGCAAGGCAGGTATCTCGTTGCTCTGGTTTCGGTTATAAAAGCAAGGCAAAACGCTCGTAGTTCCCGCCATCAGTACACGTTGGACATCTTCCACACTTTGACTCCGGATAACTGGACGAACGAGGATTTACATTTACTTCAAAGGTGACTCTCGCCGCTTCCTAACCGTTGAGCAGCAGGAGCAGCTGGCGACAAGCAGCGGATGAAAGGCTTGAGCATCAACAGCCCAAGTGCACTCGGTGCCGATGCGGGCGATGCGGGTTTCTGTCAACCGGTAGGCTAGCACAAACCGTGACCGTTCCAGCTCTTCGTCATGACACGGTGTTGCAGAAAGCAGTGTAAAATACAACTACACGGACCACCGAAGCAAACGCACAGTTATCGTAAATCTTGGCTTGTGATTGCGCCTTTGTAGATCATCTTATTCGTTTTGCTGGAGAGGCGCGAACGACGGGCGTAACAAAACCGCTTGCATATTCCGCACACCTCGCAAAAGCATTTACCGTCACCTTGCGAAAAGCGCACCGTCCTGACTTCCCTGCCTTTTACCTGCTTTAGAGCAGTTTGTACCTGCTAGTAGGTATGCCTACTGAAACTGAAACTTTAGAAACTAGGGGCAGTGCCAGAGAGAAAAAGAGACAAAGTTGGGAAAGCTTGCTCGCTCTCTCCCGACTTCTCAACTCTCAAGTGATTGTACCATAATCAATGCACCAACGCCTCTTCCCAAAATACGCCTCTTCCCAAAATAAAGAAAAAGCACTATGTTCACTATGTAAAAAATGATCTCAGTTCATGCATCTGTGGGCAGGTAGGAAATCTTTCCCTAATTTATTCACACCGCATGATGTGCGCAACAAACTCACACGAGATTTACAGGAAAATACCGGTGGTGACTTAAGTTTCCCTGAAATTCGGCATAACCGGTCGTTTGCAGGACCGAATCATCTACTCGAGCGGTGTGCGTCGCTGTGCAAACACGTCGCTGTAAAACGCAGTCCAACACGAAGCATAAAAACGGCAGATTTAGGACAACAATCCGGAGTCCATTGTTCAATTAAAACGACGTAATTTTGTTGAAAACACCCGCAGCTTTTTACTCACGCTATCCGTCGGGATACTTCCACATTTTGAAACAGAACTAAGGAAGATTTACTTTTAAAAACACTCGCTGCGTCCTCCCGGACCAGCTGAACCGGATCAGCTGACGACGACCCCACAACAACCAATTTGCGCTCCGGGTTTCTACCTCCAACCACCGTACCAGAAAGAACGTTTCATCTCTTTTTCACATCGCCGTGTTGCACCAAACAGAACGAGATCGCCGAAGTCAACGCAGTGCTGTCGTGAGCCTTGGCTTGTGGTTGCGCACTCGTGGACCCTATGACTCCCTTCGCTTTCCAAGCACACACGACGATAACGAATGATACTTTCCGTCTCCTGGGAACATCACAGGGGCACTTCTCCGGCCACGTATTCGCTACATGTGCTCGCAAATCGAGGAGCTTCCCCCATTCCCGTCAAACCAAAACAATACCGACGCCATGTTAAACGTGCGTTGCTGCGAGAGTTTTTCCGACCAAACAAAAACAACGAAAGCAAACTGGTTCTTGCTTCCAGCGTACATCGGCGTTGCGCCGTGGCCAGGTTTTTCCTGTCAGCTCTAACTTAAAGATGACCTACAGATGCAGCAACACTGGCCATCACGGAGAGCCGTAAATTCTGCAGAAGGTTGCATGCGGAAGCGGCGGAACCACTGATCTCTACTATAGGGGGCTGGATGGCGCTTAGTTGCTCTCCGAGCCTGGCGCAGCTGAAGCCACCGGAAGTTCGATGCTTGTCCCGGAAGTTGGGCGTGCGCTGGGCTTCCTAGTGCATCCAGTCGATATTTTGGACCATGCTTTTTTGTGCCTTTGATTAGGTTTTAATACTGCCGTTCTGAATTAGATCCCGAGAATGAGGCATTTCAACTTGGGACATATTTACACTCGATCAACTAGAATCTCAAAATGTTTACATTGAATGGCTTCCCATGATACTTCTCGGGTCTGCATGCGCTTCGTACTACGCAACAAGCAGGCTCCCTTGAGGAAACAAGTGAAAATCCAGCGCGCCTCGACGCTTTTCGAACCAGCACTCGGAAGGGTTACAAAGCCTGCCAAGCGCTCACTTCCGGGACAAGCCGCTTACTTCCGGTGGCTTCATACCTGTTTGCTCAATGCGCCATCCAGCCCTCTCTAGTGGAGATCATGTGGCGGCGGAACCTTCGCTTGCAGTTGAAGGGTTGAAGCCAAAACGAAACCAACTGCAATGTCACGTGTTCAGATCGAGGACACGCTTTTTATATCCATTTTAATGGTTAAGAACGAGTAATTACACCCATATCGTTATTTGTGGTGTGTGAGAAACTATTATCAAGACCCCTAAAATAAATACAAACCTCGGCGACAAAAGGGAAGCCGCATTGCCACCGACCAGAAAAAATGGCAGCGAGCACGGTAAGCGCCGAAGCGCGGGTTTGCCCCGTCCCGCGACATGCCGTAATTGCATTTGGTGCCTATCTGTCCCCGATACATGTTTCTTTCCGCTGCATTTGTCTTCACGGACCTTTCTAGGTGTGTCCCCAAGCATTCCGATGCTTCGATAGCCGGCAATGCTGCGGTCGTCGCCGGGGCTGAGGCGTGTTTTCGAGGTCGGCTACACGGCTATGCGTGTATAACCGAACCAAAACACGTTTTTTACAACCTTGCATGATTTTTGAACGAATTACCCATTACTCAACGTGTAAATTTATGGTAATTTGTGTAAATAGCGTGTTTTTCACCCCAAATATTCACTAAATACACGGGACTTGCTAACGGTGTAGTGCCATTCATGACAGGATGCTTTGTGAAAGGTGAAACAGGGCCCATGCACTGCTTCCGTAGGGCCCTGCTGGATTTATCTGACAATTTGTTTTTCCAAACAAAGAACAACATTACACACTAAAATACCGAACAAACGTCCACTCTAAATTGGAGATAATCATTGAGAGCTGGAAGATGGGCACTTGGTAGGTACGATAGTTGGTAGGGGTCCATGATCAGGTGGTCTCTTGCTTGGTCTGACCACGGAATTACGAATAGCTGCCGTTTGCGGAGCTAGTTAATTGTGCAAACACAAAAAAAGCAAGGTGTGCATGTTTTTTTATCTTTTTTTACGAAGAAGCATTCTAAAAAGTGCTCGATTAGCATTGGCTTGTGTTTGTTACTAAAGCCTTCAATTTACTCTTCTGAGTTAGAACAAAACAGCAACCTGTCTTTTCTTACACACAACTTTCTGTGGCAATAAAAGGAAAACTAGGAAGGGGGGGGGAGGCAGGCAGTGCTAATGGCTCTGTGTTAGCGCACCACATAGTTCTGAACTTCTTTTGGTCTCGGTTTCAGTTTGAGTTTTGGCGTGTCAACCACGCAGTTGCTAGAGTGCATCTTATTTGTAGGAGGATTGCAGTTGAGGGAGTTCAATTGGGATTGCCAATCATGCAGGCATATTCACATCTCTTTATTTTCGGGTTACCCTGCAGTGCCCGATGGCATTATTGCAGGGGGAAGGGAGGGAGGTATATAGTCAGTCGTGAAGGTAGAAATAGACCCGTGCATATGTACCAAGAAAAACAAGAAACGCAAGTACACAGGTAAACACACTCAAAAACAAAATCGAGCCCAGAATAAGATAAAAGCCACATCGGTTGCTCACATTCTAGGTACCTGCCAACGTTCCATGTTTTTGGACGTAAGCCAACACTATGACTGAAGCACTCAGTCAGAGTTACTAAGTATATTTTACCATGGTCGATCTCCTAAAATTTTAGTTGTCTTGCAACTGATGCAGAGGGGCAGCGTCGATTCGGGAAATGCTGCAGATTTCATCATCGTAGACAAGCGCCGAAAAAATAGACAGGGACAAGAAGTTGACGTAAACACTGGCGAACTCGCAACTAAAATTTAATAAAAAAACAATCTCTTATATAGCCGTGAAAACGTCGGTCATTATTACAACCGGTGGAGCCCTCTGTTAAGAAATTCATATTATTTTGCTGATAAGGTTATGGATCTGTCACTTGTACACCTGGTTTCTTTCACTTTAATCACAAATGCCTGGTGTACCTCTCTAGATGCTTTATCTGGGGTTCTGGCCAAAAATGTTGTGTCGTAAAATGACTGCCCTACT
>JAZHYW010007555.1:0-19198 GCA_037355805.1 Ixodes ricinus
GAATGAATTCGTCATCCAACGCCTCCATGACTAGCACATATTCTTGCAAGTCTGCGGACATTTTTCCGGATCCCGGTTGCGGCAATCTACTAAGGCCATCAGCATTTTGGTTCTATTCCCCTTTACGGTATTCTATTTAGTATGAGTATGCACTTAGGAATAACGTCCAGCGCTGAACTCTTGCGGAAGCCGTGTGGGGTACAGCTCGATTTTGATGAAAGATACCCACCAGTGGTTTGTGGTCAGTCACCAGTGCAAATGAACGCCCCCATAGGTACTCTCGAAACTTGGTGACTCCAAATACCAGCGCCAAGCATTCCTTTTCTAAGTGCGCGTAATTCTGCTCTGCCTTCAACAAGGTGCGCGAGTGGAACCCCACGGGCTGATAATGCTTCCCTATTTTTACGGATAGCAGTGCACCTATACCATACAGAGATGCGCCGCATTCTAAACGTAGGGGCATCGTCGGGTCAAAGTATGCTAATATCTAAGACTGTTTACACTTCAGCTTGCTCTGCTGGAAAGCCTCTTTTGTGTTTTTCGACCAGAACCATTTCTGACCTTTCTTCAGCAATTCTTATAGGGAGCCAGGAGAGTCGCCGTGTTGGGCGAGAATTTTCTGTAATGAGTTATTAACCCCAAATAAGATCGAAGCTCTGACACGTCCGTTGGCGCCTTTGAGAATGCATCTAAGTTGTCGTCTTTCGTATGAAGGCCCTTTGCATCGATTCTATGGGCGCGATAGTTAATTTCGTGTTGACGGAATTTGCACTTGCGTTTGTTCAGTTGGACACCATTCTCTCGCTGCCGCTGCAGCACCACTTGAAGTGTCGACTGTCCATCCTTTTCTGCAACCTGGATGTAGTCGAGGTACACCTGTACACCCCCCAAATCCTTCAGCACGAACTCGATTCTCTTCTGGAAGATAGCCGGCGCTGATGCGATAACGAAGGGTAGCCTGTTGCATGAAAAGAGACCTTTGTGCGTGTTGAGAACAAATAACTGACGAGACTTTTTGTCTAAACAGACCTGGTTGTACACGTTGCTTAGGTGAAGCGTGCTGAACACTTCTCCCCCACTGAGTGACGCAAAGATATCTTCAAAAAGGGGCAATGGGTATTGCTCAGTGTGGCATGCCGCGTTCAGTGTCATTTTAAAAATCCCCTCATAATCGGATGGTTCCGTCTTTCTTCATGACTGGCACAACATGAGTTGCCATTTCTCGTGCGTCACGGGTGACAACACTCTCTCCGCCACTAAGCGATTAAGCGTTTCCCTACCTTTGTTCGCAATGTGTAAGGAACGGGTCTTGCTTTTATTAACTTGGGCGTAGCGTCATTGCGTTACTGCAGTTTCACTGGTGGCCCCTTCAGCGAACCCAGGACTAGCTCGAACAGGTCCGCGTACTCCGTTGAATTTGCCTGCATGTTTGAATCCGTCGCCGAATATGGTGCTTGTCCTGCTCCCTCTGAAGACATTTGTCCACTGGCGAGATGAGGCAAAGAGGCCCCACATGCATTCGTGTGCCGGATTAAGCCTAGCCCGCAAAACGATGATACCGGGAAGCCCAAAACAACCAGTTTACTGTCCACAGTCTTGTTTTGTTAGGTGACTCGCAAGTTCAGCTCACCTCGCACAGGAAGGCTGCCGAAGAATCACGTAAGCCGAACTCTCGTTTTCTCGAGCGTCGGCTACGCCTCCTTGAATCACTCGTAAACATCCTGCGACACAACGATAACCAGTGAGCCGGTGTCCACCTGCATGACAAGGGATACGTGACCCCAGACAGATCTTCGGTGTATGGGTTCAATGAGCCCAACGTTGTCGCCATTCGTGAAAGGGAGTTCCAGTGTCGGCAGGTGTTCTTCGTCTTCCTCGGAAGAGCTTAAGAGTTCCAGTGCGTTGGAAGCCGTTTTGTACTGCTCACTCCTGCCCACTTTTTCCCGGCTTGTGCGTTTTCTCGGGTGCACTTCCGCGCCAAACGACCGTAGCTTTCGGAGCAGAAGCATTGGGCCGACCTGTGCTTGTAAGAATCAGCAGCATGTGATCGTGCGCCACAACTTTGACAAACATCTGGAGAACTCGAGTCCCTGCGCTTGTAACGAGCCTTGTCGTAAGTCTTTTGGGTGTTTGGTCGTTTACCCGGACCTGTGCCTGTGGTGACGGCGTTGATTTCGGCCTCTACCGACCGTTGTAGTTTCATAGCGCGACGTTATAGGCGGCGGCTTCGGCTGCCAGGGCGATGTTCTGTGCTTCCTTTAGAGTCACTTCTTGTCGAGTCAACAACAGTTTACGAACCTCTTCGCGCCTCACTCCACGAACTAAACCTGTCGCGGAGCATTCGGTCGACCATGCTCCAGAAATTGCACTTCTCCGCTTGTCGTCGTAACTCCACGAGAAATTCCTGCACTGTGTCATCTTGCTTCTGGAGTCTGTTGAAGAATTTGCAACTCTCTCCGTGATTTCGTTGGGCGTCGGCGAAAAGAAGTCTCCAAGCGCCTTGACCACTTCTTCATATGTCAGCTTGTTTACGCTTTCCGGCGCACAAGTCGCTTGCAGTACCTTGATTGTTCTTGTGCTTAGAGCATAGACCAGCAACGCTCGCTTCGTCTTTGGGTCAGTCACCACGTTCACCTCCAAGAATGCATCAATTCGGATGAGATTGGACGGCCACTTATCTGTCCCTTCGTTGAGGGGATAAACGAGGTAGCCCATCTTGCCCGTAGGGTGGTGCCTGTCTTCACGATTCCATGGTGGCGGAGCGCCGCCCGTTTGTGTGTCCGTATTCGTCGCCACTGAAGTAAAGTAAGCGAGACCTACCCGTCTACGGCAGGGTAGCAACACGTTTATTTCCGAGCCGCGCCAGTAAATATAACAAGGTCAGATAAGACAACAAGTATAACGCCCCCATGCAGATACGGACATACTCGTGGTTTTGCCGCTTCGTCTTTCGTCACGGTGGTGGTTAAGCTGCATTGTCACTTCCCAACACATCTCTGCACTTTTTGTTCCGAGTATAAAACGCCATTGAATCCATGCATCGAAAACATGTAGACCTCGACATTTTGAATATTAATTTTTATGACAAAAAACGCATCATTGATCGGAAGCACGTAGTCTACTGCTGGTCTAAACTCATCCCAGTGCTTACTGAAACTTCTGATATTAAAGCTAAATAAATTGAAGAAAGTACTCGAACTTGACTGAAAGCTTTGTGAGCACGGTTTTTAGGTCCGTATATTATAAAAAATGGCCATAAAGTCTACATAATTTTCTTTAAAGAAGCAACGTGAGTGATTCGTAGTATACAATAGCCTACGTTTTGTTTAGAAGAATTATGACAATGACAAGCCCTCGCAAACTACAATCCTTTCTTTTGCCCTCTGGTTCTCGCCATTCAGAAGCGCTTTCTGCTGACGTCTGTAAGATGGTCACTGAAAAATAGTTTAGGTTGTAAACCTCCTCTTGTGAGAAAACCCAAGCGGCAAGGACACGCCATCCAGTGCTGTTTCAGAGGAACTGAAGAGAAACGGACCAGAATCGGCAGCTTGACATCACGCCTTGCGGTAAGGCAATGCACACACTCAACATGTGATGGCTGGAAGTCCTCTGTTTGTAGTTTCCCACCTAAGCCCTCGAGGACGCCTGCAAGATTTTCTCGAGTAGCAAAAGGTATTCCGTGAATTTCTATGTTACATTGGCGACTGGATTGATCACAGTCGTTCTGGACGGCTTTCAGATGCTGGATCTCAAGTGCTTGGTTGAATATCATATACCGCAAGGTAGTTGCTTCTGTTTGATGCGCCTTGATGATCTTGTCCTGAGCTTTTTCTGGAGCTATAAGGGAATCTTATGGAGACGACAAGAAGTTCAATAACTCTTCCATCTGTGCTAATGTGTCGCGCATCGTATCAACCGCCCCCTTCATCGGCAATAAGGCATCTACTTAAGGTGCAGTTCGTGAAGTGTGTTGGTGTCCTTCCAAGATAGCAGAAGATTGAGTATCTGCTTTACCGTCTCTAGCACCGCGAAAAATGCTTTAGGTTCAGCTTGAGAAGAGGGAGGTCGCTGCGTGCATTTGACTTCCCTGGACCTCCATGGCATGCGAGACATCGGCACTTCTCAAGGCTGGCAGTGCTCAGGCCTTTAAAGTTGCCGTCAGCGATGCCAGAGCACGTCATTCTTTACTGATACAGGCGAGAACACTCAACACACTTTATGCTCCTGCCTTCCAATGACACAGATCCATAGCAAAGTCCGCATATTTCAGGATAGGCCATAATATTAAGATGAAGACGACAAAGAAGATTCAAAAGAAGGTAGACAATCGAGGTAGATATAAAAAATGCACAGTAGGTGAAGTGTTCCAGGCTCAACTATGAGAACAAATGCACTGATTGAGCAGATGATTCTCGTCGCCGACACCGTGAACTTGATTGTTCGTGAGTGTAGGAGTATTGGGACTCCGAGATGGTGGTTGAGATTTGCCAAGTGGGTTGAGGGTGACCCACTGCTGCATGATAAAAACAAAACAGCGCGAAGACAAGGACGAAGTAGAAGGAACAACAGGACACAGCACTGTTTTGTAGAAGGAACAACAGAACACAGCGTTGTCCTTCTACTTCGTCCTTGTCTTTGCGCTGTTTTGTTTTTATCATGTCTACTTACCAACTAGGCCAAACTTCTACGTTAATCCACTGCTGCAGCAAAGTCTTCCGTGAGATATTGGGCGGTTGGTACTTGCGTGGAGGCAAAACTACCCAGATGTGATACCTTACATCGAGGTCATCGGAGAAACCGATAAGACGAAGAAATGAGGAGCGAATTTGTAGTAGGAAAAATGCTAGCAACTGATGTGGCGTCGTTGTAATAAGCAATATTAATAATAAAATATTATTATTATTAATAATAATAATATTTATTATTAATATCATTATTATTACTGACACAGCAGGCATCAGTAACTAAGTGACAGGATCGTCTAAGCCGATATAGGCTTGTACGACTGAACCGGGCTGTCGGACAGGCAAGAAAAGAGAACCATAATACTTTACATATAAGAAAAGCTGTCGAAAACAACCCCCAAAACAAAATAAATCACAACAAAACTTAAAACAAAAACACAAAATAAAAAAAAAAATTCGCAGGGATTACCATTATAAAAACACATTTGAACGAAGCCATTTTTTAACATTGCCCTGCCAGTAACACTGTATATATATCCGGAAGAGCATTAAGACCTTTGAAACATAAGTACGGCACAGTCTTTTCTTATATCTAGTAGCACTTATCTCTAGATCAAAGCGCGGAGAAACACGAAGAACGGGTGGAGGTTTATAAACGTTTTAAAATTGTCATTCCAAAAATGTCGAAGCACTGCTGTTTTGTTAAGAAACTGAAACAATGAAGGCATCTGCATGTCACTAAACAAATTTTCACTGGATGAGAACCTGTCTGGTTGTCATCTAACCTGTCTGGAAGCTGTGCGGAAGGCATGAATCGTAACTCCGTATCTCAAAACGCTGTAATAAAAAGCATGGACAATAATATTTTAACAGTGAATGAATAGTACAAACACTTTCATATTGTACATCTTGGAAGCCACTTTTCTTAAAACCCGTATACGTGAGCCACGTGTTTATTCCAGGATATATCAAATTAAAAAATGAGTCCCATATATCTAGTTAAGTCTACCCAGGGCAGAGGCGTACTAACGCAGGGTTTACAAGCAGAAGTGTGCAGGCAAAAAGGAACTTTAAAAAACCTGGTTTTAAAAGATTTCTAAAACAGATAAGTTCGGTTCCCAGGGGGTGACATTTATAGGATTAGAACTATACCAATCCATTGGGTGGAAAAACTTTATATTGCAAAATGTTTACAGCCTTGGAAAAGTCTACATGACGTAAAACAAGCAAAGTATCACCTGGATATTGAAATAATCTGCATTTATGAATAACAGATTCCAAGTCATTAACATAAATGTTAAACATCATAGGAGACAACACCAATCCCCGAGGAACACCGGTTTGTAAAAACTGCGAGTATACTTTGTTTTTGGGGACGACCTTTGCTTTTCTGTCCAACAGATTTGGTAACCATACATGGAAAGGGCCATGGAAGCCAAATTTTGATAGTTGTTTTAGTAAAAGCTAGTGGTTTACCGTATCAAAAGCTTTACTAACATCTAAGAATTGCGCACAAAATAACATGTTACCGTCAAAGGCCAAATATATCTCCTCAGCCACTTGCAGAGACAAAGCCGTACTGCTTGCTGAATCGCTGTGAGCACTTCTTAATAAAGCATTCATAATGTGAAAAATGCGTTTCACACAAATTTGTCCATGCACGGGTAGAGTCAAGAATGGACGGTAATTTTCTAGATTTTTAAATTGGCCACCTTTAAAGATGTTCCTTACAACGTCAGTCTTCATCTGGTCAGGAATCCTTATAGTTAAAACAATATTTCATAATAATTCAAAATTCATAATTTATTTGTGATAGAGGAGCATTTCCACGGGACAACACAGGTTTGTGAGAACCTCGAAGGGCTTGTACAACTAAACCAATGTTGCGAGCATATCAAAGTAAATATCACAAAAGAAGAAAACATGAACAAAACAAAAATGTTGTGCACCTATCCAGAATTAGCAATAGTTCCAGTTTAAGCTTAGGCTTTCAAATCACAAAAAGTATAAAATTGAATTGAAACAAAATCCGGCCATTTTGCTTGAAAAAACTTCACAGAAACGTTCCTTGAAGGGTTGCAACATGCAGGTTACGTCCAGGTGAAGATTGAGTTTCTCAGTGTATGAGCAAGGTCACAAAATAAGTCATAAAAACAAAAACAAATTATGAAGCAGAATTTTGCGCGAGCACCGTTGAGCTACTGTCGATACCGGTTATAACGAAGTCAACCGGAATCGGAAATCACTTCGCTATATCCGCTATTTCGTTAAAACCGACTTTGTTATAACCGGTATCGACAGTATATCACAAATGCACCACTTTTAAGACAACACCCTGTTTCTGTCATTATTATTACCCACAAATAAAAAAAACATTCCGATCAATCACCCTTAGATTATAAATAAATGCATCTGTTAGATCACATATACGTAGTGTCGTTACTAGTGGCGACGAAAAGAAAACAATCAAATGAAATCAAATAAGGGTGCTTGGGAACAGAGAAAACAAAACGCCAAAAACACGCCAAAATATCTAAAAACTTTAGAGAGACTCATCCGAACAGTGGAAAAGGCGAAGCGATTTTCAAAGTTTTTTTTTCTGGAAGGAAAATCAGGGAAGCTAGAAGGTAAGGAAATTAAAATCTTAGGAATTTAGAACGACCGCAACGTCTTGCCATAATCAGCGTAACATTTGTGGATAAGAAATCGTGGAACCGTTTGCAGTTGTCGGATAATCGGACGAAGTCTTTTAAAGTCAGTATTCCAGTATTGAACAAGGACTACCATTTTCACAAACAAAGATTGGAAGTTGGCCATAGATAATATTTGAAACATATCGTGAGAGGTATTGATAGGCCAGTAGTAAACATTACGCAGTATTTCTTTTAACTCAATTCAAGTGATTTTATTTAATCCCTAAATAAAAAAAAATAATGGAGGCAGGAGAAAAAGCTGCAGAAGTGCAGCTTGACGAAGCCCCTGACCCCCACAGGCAGATCGGTCAGCGGGATATAATTTCCTTATTTGAAACAGAAAAAGGACATTTCCTGATGATTCTGGCGAATTATAGCGATGCCGACAGACGTGTGTGGTGAGTGCTTCGTTCACTTTTATAGAAAGCAGCAGTTCTTAACTTGTTCAGGCTCATGCAATCGCTGATGTCATTGCAAATGTATTGCCATAGGCCAGGGGTGCACAACTAAAATAGTTGGCGGGCCAAGATTACGCATATTGAAAGCTGTGCGGGCCGCACAAGTGCGACGTGTTGTATATTTTGACTGCTGTCAGGCTTCTGATATCAGGTGTTATCGCACTCGTTGCCGTCTTTAGCACATCACGCAATGGTATGTCCGTCGTGGCAGATCGAAGGCGGTTCTTGTTGAGAGTCATCAGTGAGAAGGTCTGCTCACAAACATACGTGCTCCCGAAAAGTGACGACAGTTTCAAACGCGTGGTCCACCAGGTTTCTGTACTTGTTCTTCTCAAGGTTTTTGTAGAACTCATGCTTGCTGAGATTCGCGATGCATAGTCTTCCGCGCTGGTAGACACTGAAGGTTGACGAGCTCCAGTTGCATCGTCGGATTGGAGTCCTCCGATCCGACGATGCAACCCCTAACTATCCCAACAGGAAGATATATGGTTGACATCCTCCGTGGTGAAAGAGGGAAGGGGATCTGTTGAGATAGAGCAAGAAGTTTTCGCGTTCCGTGTACAGACATGCTGAGACAGAACAACACCATCGATAGGGATGGCTGTGCAGGCTGTTTTACTGTTGTCAGAGGGATTAGTGGAGAGAGAAAATTTTAACTGAGAAATCTTAGTTCCTTCACCGAAGACTGGGAGAAGTAGGTCATAGGGTTTTACTGCTGCTTTGCCAAGCGGAGCGGGTTGCTCGGTGTATTGAATGCATGGCATAGTAAGGCAACTTTCTGCCCTGAGCCGGGCTGCGGGCCGCTAAAAAAGTGCGCGCGGGCCGCATGCGGCCCGCGGGCCGTATATTGTGCACCCCTGCCGTAGGCCAAGATGAATGTGACTTGCTAAAGCAAAGTGGTAAGAGTGCTTACTTATGCACCAAGTGTACCAGGCGTCGCCGAACTTCCTCGCATGACAAGCAGGCGACTGATGACGACGGGCATAGCCAGACAAAGGTTTCGAATCCTTGTGACACTGAGGAGAGCGCTGTTTCGGGGTCCGCTCCGTCGTCACCAACATACTTCGTTCACCTACTGCACAACATGTTTTCGAAGTTGGACATCCTTACTGTCCAGTTAAGGAGCCTCAAGGACAAAAACAAACTTTTGCGCTTAGAAATAAATTGTTTTACAAAGAGGTGTAAGAGAGATTGCCTCTGGCTGCAAGCCTTGAAGTGTCCTACGCTGCGGACTTGGGTTCGTCAGCGTCTTCAGTTGCAAGGCCTACGTCGAGTAGCTGTACAGCTGTCAACCTTGGTCGCGGGTGCGACTCCAGAGCATGTCCAGCACAACATCAGCTCGGCGGATGGTGTTGTGCCCGCCGTTACTTTGCTAGTTTCCGCTTTTCGTCGATATGCTTGTCCGAAAGCTGCAGAGTCCGATATCAAAGGATTCAAACAAGTGCGAAAACGACGTTCTCCGACATTAGTGGGGACAGCCAAGTCTGAGAAGGTACTGGATGTGCCTCGCTAACCACGGATGAAGGCGCTTTTTGTGTCTAGGTTAGATTCTAACACATCTGTGTCCGACAATGAAGAAATGATAACCCCTTTCTTAAAAGCAGGAGTGCTGAAGCCAACACGTTAAAACCGACGAAGTGTCTAGCGTTATGTCCGACTAACCCAAGTTACGTAAAAATCTCCGCCTTCCCTAGGTTCACAGAGGAGAAAGAGGAGAGCGGAGGGAGGGTTAGGTATAGGCGTTTCAGTGCACCGTCCGGACGTAACGCTAGCCACAGCGATTTTGATTTTTTTTCATCGTTCCACGTCGCAGGTTACCATTTTTTTTAAATATTAAACAAATCAAAACTTTCGCCAGAGGGATCGATCTTCCATGAATTTTTTGGCAAACTGGACAGATCACGACTGTGTGTGTCCGAATCTACAACAGATGTGAATGATTGAGACACTTGACTTATATTATCAAAACACACGGGGCTTGCGTTTTAAGTCATCTGTGTTCATGCTGAATATGTTGCTGTATTGTTTTGATGTGACATGTTTAACCAAGACATGGCTTAGTGATGGCATATCTGATAACAGCTATTTCCCCACACTATGTTGTGTTTCGTCAAGAGAGAGATTAGGCTAGAACCGGCATGAAACTTGGAGTTGGAGTTCTAGTTGCGGTTAAATCATAAATTCACTCTCATCGAAGGAAAGATTTGGATAGCTATGATGAGTGGGCATGGATAGAAATACCAGCCAGTAAGGCTTTTACTTTTCGTTGGTGTCTATAAATTTTCTCCCTTTTTACGATGAAGACTTCATAAAACATTTCGAAAATATTCAGGAAAAGCTTGACTTAACTAAATTTCGGGTCCAGACGTATGGTGATTTTAACTTGCCTGGAATTGAGTGGTCAACCGGTGTGGCTTCTCGTTTAGCAAGTGTTACTTCTAGGAAAGACTCTTGGTTAATTTTGTTTGTAAATTTCTTTGATTATCCTGAGTATATTGCACTTGCAAATAATCACAGTAATGTACTTGATTTCTGCTTATCTAGAGTGCCGCTTAAGACTACGATTCTAGCGGGAATTTCGTTAGTGCCACTGGACCCTTATCATCCTCCATTTATAACAAAATTAGCATGGATTGTCAAATTGCAATGGACGTATTTATTCATAAACGGTTAATGCGCACCTTTAATTATCCGAGTTGGTTTTCAAATATTTTAAAAAAGGCACAACTTAAAAAGCTTCACTTTCATGTTTGTATAAAGAAAACTAACTTTGGTATATGCTACCAGAAGTTTAGCATCTTTTGCGGTCTGACCAAAAAGCTCTATAAACATGATAACCAACTCTTCCTAAGTAACATTGAGTATAACTAAAAAAGATATCCAAAGGACTTTTGGCGCTTTACTAAACGGCACGTGCGTGAAACTAAGTCGGATATTTGCCATCGTGATGATAGCGTGCACCAATGTCGTCTTGCTGATATAGCAGCTCGTTTTGCCGAGTATATAGTTTGCGTTACTCATCTCTTCATCTAGGTAGCTCTTTAAGTACAATTAATATTGAGTGCTTTGATTATTGCTCTTCTTTTACTGTTGGCATAGAAGACATTTTAGAAGCAATAAAAGAACTGAAACGCGAATTATCAACCGACATTGATGGAATACATAGTTTTATTATAAAAAGTTGCTCCTGTATATTTGAGCCTGTGTTAATGCATATTTTTAATTTGTCTCTTGCGCATAATTTTTTCCCAGAACTTCGGAAGTTCCCTGCAGTGGTGCCTATTTTTAAACATGTTGATTTCACATTAGGAAAAATTACCACCTTGTGTCATTGTTATGTTGTTTCGCTGAAGTATTTCAAAAGGTGGTACATTGGCATATTTACTCCTATTTAAGTTCACTCATATCTGACGCTCAGCGCAGATTTGTAAAGGGAAGGTCCGTTGAACCTGATTTACGCTTCTTTTTTAAACTGCCCAGCACCAATTGTTCCAGTAGGGGGCAGGTGTACGTGATTTATTTCATTTGACCGTGTTAATCATAATCTGGTGCTACAAAAACTCGCTCTACATGGTTTCAACCCTCAAATGTGTGCATGGTTTGCTGGTTATCTAGGTGGTCATCGCAACTCTGGTCGGCCAAAAATAGCTACCATGGCGAGTTTGTTTCGGAATCTTGATTGCCTCTGGTCTTCATCCTGGGGCCACTTTTGTTTCTTTTATTTATAAATAATATTGTTACCTGTGTTAGTGATGCAACAAGTCTTCTCTTTGCCGTTGATGTTAAGTTGCTTCCGAGTGTAAAGTCTCTGATGTATTGCACTCGCCTTCAAGCTGATATAGAACATGTTTCGAATTGGTGCGTCAAAAACTGCTTGGTGCTTAATCCCGCAAAATCTAAAAATATTGTCGTATCTAGAAAGCGTGACTTCATTCGTTTTTCCTACACGCTTATAGGCTCCTCAATACCCCCCCCCCCCCCCGTATCTGTTTTCAAGGATCTGGGTGTTCATATTGATAGTTCACTGGTTTTCAATGAACAGGTGTCCATAACCGTTAACACTGTTTAGAGAGCAAGGCGTAATTTCTAGAGTATGTCGCCGATTGTCATTGCATTTTTTTGTGTGTCACTAGTTAGATCACGGTTAGAATTCTACTCGGTCATCTGGAATTCCTTATCGACCACAGGCAACTGCATTAAAAAACGTACAGACACGAATGATAAGAATAGTATACGACCGCTGTATTGGAAGAGGGTGTTTTTTCATCATGAAACGCTACTTTGACGATTCGCACCACATAAGCTTGCCGTGTGGAGGCAGCTTAGATCATTTATATTGATTCACAAATTGTCCACGGCCATGTTAATTCAATGTATCTATTACAATCCATAGACTTCTATGTTCCGTCGAGGGTCAGTCGTAGTTCATCAAAGTTTTATCCATCTTGAATGTCCCCTGTATCCCCTTTTTCACGGATTCAGTTGGCCTTCAATAAGAAACAGCAACTATATATTTTTGATGTCCCTTAGGGATTTTACCTTGCATGTTCGCAAATGGATGTCAATTGCCTAAATATGGGAAAACGATTTGTGTTGTGCTTTGTTTAAGCATTCTTTGGCTTTTCCTACTATTTTACGTGCACTACAGTGAAAACTGTAAAGTTGTTTATAGGGACGAAGAATAAAGAATCATGATGTTCTGTTAATATTAGCATTATATTATTATTATTATTATTATTATTATTATTATATATTATTATTATTATTATTATTATTATTATTATTATTATTATTTATTAATATCTTTATTATGCACCATACCGTGAATTGTGTTAATACGAGGATATTATTTCACGAAATTGATTCTTATTGAAATTCTTGATGCAGGAAGAGTGTGCTTTAAAAAAATGCAAAAGTGTTGGAAGTGTGTGCTGAACCATCGGAAGCCCGTAATTAGTTCGGGGACGTGGTGCTCTCAAAGATCCGGCGCTGCGCATCCCATATGCTATATTTTTGTTAGGTGATTTTGAAATTTGCCTCAATCAATGAATGACTGATAAGGAAATGTGAGTGATTCCGTGTTCACTGTTGCTAGCTTATATTTAAAATATTGCTATGATTTCATTAAGTTATACTCACAAAAAATATGTTCAGTATGTGCGTAATACGACTCATTAGTTATGATGGGAACTGTTTTTTTAGCACAAAAAACTATTTCTTTAAACTTAGTTTTTCACTTCTTCCTCAAACTACTTGACAGTAGGATATATGAAAAATAAATAATGCATTGTAAATAAAAGTTTTACATGACATGGTAATGTATAGCGATGCTTATATATAACACCTATGATACACGAGAGTTTAAGAGTAATATTGGTAATATGCGAGTCGCATAACACATGTTCTTGAAAAATCACGCTTAATGTTTTAACAGTAGTTGCAAATTTAACCCCAGAGGAATTCAACATTAGTTTTTTGCTGGCATTACACAATGTGCGTACCTTTCGGTTTAAAGGGTATTGAATTCGTTTTGCCTTAATTTATTTCTAGGGAATTGGAAACATTTTTCCAACTAAGCATTTCTACGCATATATTTGGATTGATAATTAAATTATCAAGGTTTTTTCCCTGAGAGGATATACTGGTATCATCTGCGTAAATGACAAATGAGGCATTACTTGTGATAGTGACTACATCATTTATAAATAGGGTGAGCAGGAATGGCCCCAAGGTACTACCTTGAGGCGCTACTGTCCGAACTGCTTTTTGCTTTAAAGAAAATTCGTTTATTTCACACTTTGCTGCCAGAAACTCAGGTAGCTTTCAATTAGATCCAAGGAACGCCCTCCAATCCCATAAGAATATTGCTTTTCTAACATATCTTTATTACTCAGCCGGTCAAAGGCGTTACAGAAATAAACAAATATTCATAAACTTAGACACTTCTTTTCAATATAGTTTAAGATGATTCATTTTTGCTGTAAAAGGAACAGTTCAGTAGAGCGAGCTTTTCGAAAATCATACTGAGAATTCATAAGTAGCATATATTTTCACAAAAATTATTAAGCCTGACATTAATAGCTTTCTTTAAGCACTTTGAAAAAACAAGTAATTTTACATAAATCTGTAGTCTGACATAGCATTTTAATTAGCGGATTTGTATACGACAGACACCTTTGCATCTGATCTGCGGAGGTTTATGAAAAAGACCATTGAAGAGCGACAGATTGATGATGTGTGTGAGAAAAGTCGAAATAATCTCAGGCACGTATTTTGTCGGATGCACCTGCATTCCATTAAAATCGGTAAATTTACAATTTTTGCTGCTTAAACGTGCCTCGTCGGTAGAAAGCCGAAAACAGTTTTGCAAAATATTTTAAGTTAAACACGGAGACCCGATTTTTTGCGTTGGGGAGAATAAATTTATAAAATAAGCACTACATTTATTTGCTAGTTCCACTCCACTCAAACTATTTTCTTCTATTTTCAATCCTCTTATAATGTTATCGTGATTGTTCCGGCACAGTGAAATATTAACATTTTTTTCCAAAATACGTCATTTGCATTTTCATTATAAAACATTTTGTAATAACATGAACATTCAGTTCTCCTTGGCAAACTGGTTATCTCTTTTCGTCACTTTTTAACTTTTGAGACACATCTAGGTCTCTAGTGCTAAAACTTGTGCATTGAGCATGTTAATTTTAGTTATCATTAATTAGAATAATTTTGGCTTTGCCTGCCGTAATCTAGAGCAATTTCCAAATATAGTGAGAAGATAGCGGAGAGAACAATATGCTGAAAAGTGAACTAGAAGTTTCCAGCGATTGAGTGGCAGAAAAATATTGATCTTGTAGAATAAGCGAGAAACACTCCTTAACGTAGAACACAGTTTTGTGAGGTGTGAGCTTTAAGAAAGATCAGAATAAAAAAAAATATTTTCTTTACATATCACACTGTCTGAGTAAACGATCGGAATACAAGGACAGTTTGCACACTGCGACGTGTGAAGGAAGATATGCGTATTTAGGTCAACTCCTTTAAAAAATCGTGAAATCACACTGAGTTTTTGAGACATTAATGTCAATAAGGTAATTGGCGAATAGTTCATTAATCCTAAAGAACTTTCCTGGAGCATATCCAGACAGCTTGAATAAGAAAATAATTGTTAACAAAAGAGTGTCGTCCAGGTATTGATAAAGAGGCAATTTGAAAGTGAAGTAGACATGTCATTTTTATAAGTATTGAATAGTAAAGGTAAAAAAGACCTTGCCCTGTGGGACACCAGATTCCAAAATAAAATTTGACGCTGTGTAGCCTTTGATTGTAACCAACTGGGAACGATCTTGCAGAAAATTAGTCAGTGAGGATAAGAAAGGACCCCGGAAACGAAAACCAGAATGTTTTTTCTTGTAATAAAATAGAGTGACTTGCAGTGTCGAACCCCTTCCTGTCAATGTGAAAGAAAACACAAATACACAAGTTGCTCACAAAACCCACACTTGCCTTATCAGATAGAGCTTCGAGCAGTGGTTCAGTCGCATTTCCAGGCCGGAAACCTGCATTGGGTAGAATATATTATGTTGTACTTTTCTACAGAGGAAGAAAGATAGATGTAAATAATATTTTTTTCAATATTTTAGCAATTCATTATAGAATAAAAATAGGCCTATAGTTTTCTACCTGGCCACGTTGACATCTGTTAAAATGAGGTCTAACAATGACAGTTTTTAATTCGATGAAATGGAGCCTGTCTCGATCACTTGCTGTTCATATGTAAAAGAGTATATTTTATGTACATTAACGTTCTACGGAGATCGCTAACACATATTCCATCACAACCCGGTGATTAATTTGGCTTAAACACTAACATTATTAACTCTAGGTTATGAAGATGACATTTCAAAAAGAAACGCGGAAGCTGGGTTCGGAGATTGACGAGCAAAATACGCTGTGGCCGATTGTCCGGCACTGCGCGAGAGTGAGGCAAAAATATCGAACAAGGTGATGACCGTAGCCAGTGAATTAAACCCAAAGGCGCAGTCAAAAGTTTGAAAATAAGGGGATGCAACTCCAAGTCAATTGTTGATTTATGACGACGTTTTAGCCAATTGCGTCTAGATTCAGAGAACTGCTTTTGAAAGTACAGCCACTGTCCTGAGCGAATTAGTGCACTTACTCTGTTCCGGATGGTTCTGAATTCCACTCTAAGGCTGGAATTATGCAGAGACCGGCGGCATCGCTTACTGTCCATTTCATTGAGTTTTATAGCAGACGATATGTCTTTATTTTACCAGCTTATAGTGCATTACGTTTTGGAAAATCTCGATGATGAAAAGATGTTGGAAAAAGCCTCATACAAGCGTAAAATTAATATAGGACATCCTATACCATCGAAAGAGCGGCTCCAGTATAGTAGATTAAGGCGGATTGATACAGACTGACGGAACCATACAAGCGTGTTGTATTATGGGACATCCTATACCAGTGTAGTGTATCATTATGGAACCACGTAGGCGGACAGAACCATACAAGCATAACGTAATATGGGACATCCTATACCAGCGAAAACGCGATACCAGAATGTTGGAGCCATATGGCTCCACCATGTTGGTATCGCCTTTTCACTGTTACACAGGGCGATTTTTTAAGCTTTACATATTTGTTTAAAAAGGTTGTGAAAGCTACATTAATGCAGTTTATGCAGGCGAGTTATACGTCCAGGGATCGTAGTATGCAGACCTAATCGTAACAATCAGTCGGATAATTAAATACAATGTTTTAATTACTTTTAATTAGTCAAAATGAACATATGGTTTCAATTAGAAGTTTGCTGAGTCATTGAAAGCAACTAAATCAACTCTTTTAGAAGGATATAAAGCAGGGGTAGCATATTACGCGTTCTGTAAAAACGCTTTTGGATGAGTTTCTAGGTTGCAGTTACTTATCGGAGCGCACCTCTGCGCCCACGGTCCTGTTCCCCAGGGGCTTAGACGGGCAGCACACGTGCGCCCTGCTTCGCTCTATCCTACGAGGCAAGCGAGGGGTGGCTTCGCACTGCGGCCACCGGGCAACAGGGTCGCGGGCGCAAAGATGCGCTCTGATCAGAAACTGAAGTCTGGAAACGCGTCCAATTTGAGCTTTTTGTTTCGAAGGCTGTAAAATGATGCCCTTTTCTTATATCTTCGCAAAAAGAGTTGATTTAGCGTTTTAGATGATGCTTAGCAAGTTTCTAATTGAAACCATGGGTCTATTTTTACAAAGTATGTTTTTAAGAAACATATGATACTTGAATGGAAGCTGGAGCAATTTTGTATTTGAGGAAACACCTTTAAATCTTCTTCGTTCGGCCTTCAACATCTCAAACATCAAAATTATTTCGTAATTTGGTGAATCGAGGCTGCATAGAAATACTTTTAATGTACCGCTGAAGGCACTCTGTCCCGGAGAGTGACGTCACAAAAGGAGCTTTCAAAATCTCCGCTCACGCATCTTCAGCGCCTATAAAAGCTATGCATGCACACGCTATCTTTAAAAAGGGCAGCAAAAGACGGCACGAAGGGTGCCAGTGTGGGAGAATATACCTAGAAAGCTTGAGGTTGCACGCGCGGCCTTCAAGCGAGACACGCTTGGCGGCCGAAAGATCCTCTTACGATGTCAATACTGGTCAGATTTTTAGATGCGGAGCATCTCTTGCTCGGGTCTATGTCCCGCGGCGTCGGCGTCGGCGTCGTAGTCCGCACTCACACTACGCATGCGCAAATCTCTGTCCTTCCCTCTCTCCAACAGCTGCGCGTTACTCTCTCCGCTCTCTCTCTCTACCAGCTGCGTGCACTTCCAGCTGCCCGCGTTCCCCCGGATTAGTGAAAGGAGTATAGTTTTGGGCGCGCGGGTCGCAGCGCCACGCCAGGGCTTTCCAGTGGGGTGGGCTTTCCCCGCAACTCTGCGGCTGTCGTCTGCTAGCGTTTCTCGGCCGCTCGCGTCCACCGCAGCACAAATCCGGCCGGCCAATAGAAATCAGTCAAGAAGGGAATAAATTATATTACGATCCGCGATGCTCCGCATCACCCCATGGTTCCCCTCGGGAAGATGGTGTAATTGTTTTTTGTCTTTTCTGACGTTTAGTTATATCTTTGGAGAAATTGAACGTGATATTCAGATTCATGCGGTAAAACTACTCTATAATTAACCTCCATCTAGTTTTCTGAAAGAAGTCTGGCACTCGTCTTTAATAAGGCTACTCATCATTGCATTTAACCCTTTATACTATGCCCCTGGCCATATAACTAAGGCGCAAAGACCGCTTGAGTTGAGCTTTTACTTTTTTTTTAATTTCTAAAGCAAACAAAAAACACCCTGTAGAATGTCCCGCAATACAATATGATTGTATGGTTCCTCCCCCGCTTGCATCCTTCAAGAAAGACTTGCGGACATCCAGCGTTCAATTGGGATGCTGGATGTCCACGAGTCACTACATTACCGAGTGGTTTCAAACAAGCATGATGTTTGCACACCAATAAGCTCTTGTCCGAGCTCCTCGAGAAGAACTAATATCGGATGCGAAATGTAGTGACATGGTATATTTTTTGCAAGTATTTATTTCTAGACGAATTGCATGCAGCAAAAGCTTGACTTTGCTCAAAAGATGATAATTATCAATTCAGTACTGAACAAAGGTGTCCCTTGAGCTGTCAGGCCAAACTCACACTCTTGCCACTCAGGAGTTCCTAACTTGTGCGTTGTGGTGACCCAAATCTTGGTCAGCACACACCAGATTTGTGCTGCGAGCGCACCTGCGATATAAAAATTAAATAAAGAAGAGATGAAAAGTAAAAAAAAACGTTTACGATTCTCTGTAGTGCGAAATTAGAGCGCAGATCTTGAGGAGGAGGATGGGAGGGTATGCCCCCTCCTCCCTCCCCTCTTCCTCTTCTGCTCTCTCCCATTTAGCATAAATTTCCCTAAATTTAGCGGGGAAATTTCTCTACTAAATTTAGCGGGCTAAATGACCTCAACACCAATTCAGTTTTCCCGCTAAATTTAGCAGGGAAAATGATGTCGCATGACCGTGTCACGTCACCCATAAACATTTTGAGTTTCTCAGTTAGACATTGCGGAAAAATTAGTGTCACATGACCTCAACATTAATTAAATTTCCTGCCAAGTTTAATGGGGCGGTTATGCCGACAGCGACCCTGCGAAACGCGGAAACGGGTGCCTAAGAGCTGCACTCTAAAAAACTAAATGCCTCATATGAAATAAAGAGAAATATTAGAGATAAGACAAAGAAAAGAGAATCTAAGATACCGTTCTAAGATCATTCATTTTGTCCGTTCTAGCTATAATGCACATGCAAGTGAAT